>WNWK01005243.1:0-124255 GCA_009830355.1 Cherax destructor | reverse complement strand
AATGTGTTTAATACGTCCATCCTAACTGGTATTGTGCCAGAGATGTGGAAGATAGCTAATGTAGTTCCTATATTCAAATCAGGGGATAAGTCAATTCCATCAAATTACCGTCCAATAAGCCTCACATCTATAGTAGGCAAATTATTAGAATCTATTATAGCTGATATTATTAGAAGTCACCTTGAAGAACATAATTTGATTAATGAATCTCAGCATGGGTTCACGAGAGGTCGTTCCTGCCTAACAAATTTACTGACGTTTTTCAATAAAACATTTGAAGCAGTAGACAGTGATAAAGAATATGATATAGTTTACTTGGATTTCAGTAAGGCCTTCGATAGAGTACCTCAAGAGACTCTTAAGAAAGGTGGCAGCTCATGGTATAGGAGGTAAAGTTCTAGCATGGATAGAGGCATGGCTTACCAATAGAAAGCAGAGTTTCCATTAATGGGGTCAAATCTGAATGGGGATTAGTCACTAGTGGCGTTCCACAAGGATCAGTTTTAGGCCCATTGTTGTTCATAATTTACATAAATGACCTTGATGAAGGAATTGCAAGTGACATGAGTAAATTTGCTGATGATACAAAAATAGGCCGTATGATTCATTCTGAGGAGGACACCAGTGAACTCCAGGAGGATTTGGACAAATTAATGTCTTGGTCTGAAAAGTGGCAGATGAAGTTCAATGTGGACAAGTGTAAGGTACTAGTCCTTGGTAATGAAAATATCCCTCGAATTTATAAACTAGGTGAAGTAGAGCTTGATCATACAGAATGTGAAAAAGACTTGGGAGTCATGGTAAGCAGGAATCTAAAGCCAAGACAACAGTGCCTAAGTGTGCGAATAAGGCTAACAGATTACTAGGATTTATTTCAAGGAGTATAAGCAACAGAAGTCCAAAAGTTATTTTACAGCTCTATACATCACTAGTGAGACCTCATTTGGATTATGCAGCTCAGTTTTGGTCTCCTTACTACAGGATGGATATAGATTCATTGGAGAACATACAAAGAAGAATGACTAAAATGATTTACAGTATAAGAAATCTCCCGTATGAAGATAGACTTAGAGCGTTGAATCTCCACTCTCTGGAGAGACGTAGAATGAGGGGAGATATCATCGAGGTGTACAAGTGGATGATGGGCATAAACAAGGGAGATATTAGTAAAATACTGAGGATATCGAACCAAGTAAGAACCAGAAATAACGGATTTAAATTGGATAAATTTAGATTTAGAAAGGACATAGGCAAGTACTGGTTTTCGAACAGAGTTGTAGATGCGTGGAACAATCTTCCGAGTACTGTGATAGAGGCTAGGACCTTGGGTGGCTTTAAAAAGAGATTGGACAAATATATGAGTGGGAGGGGCTGGGTTTGATTGGTGTCGTGAGTACGGGAATAAATTCTTAGGTAGTGGTGGTTTTGATATGGACCTGCCTTGTATGGGCCAGTAGGCCTTCTGCAGTGTTCCTCTATTCTTATGTTCTATGTTCTTATAATACTTTCATCATCCATCAACACTTTCACCTTACTTATACACAATCACTGTCTTTGCAGAGGCGCGCTCGATAGGACAGTTCAGAAGAATATATAAAGATATATATAATAAATAAAACATAATTCCTCCAAACTGCCAATATCCCAAACCCCTCCTTTAAAGTGCAGGCATTGTACTTCACATTTCCAGGACTCAAGTCCGGCTAACCAGTTTCCCTGAATCTCTTCACTATATGTTACCCTGCTCACACTCCAACAGCTCGTCAGGTCCCAAAGACCATTTGTCTCCATTCACTCCTATCTAACACGTTCACATGCACTTGCTGAAAGTCCAAGCCCCTCGCCCACAAAACCTCCTTTACCCCCTCCCTCCAACCTTTTCTAGGATGACCCCTACCCCGCCTTCCCCTACAGATTTATACGCTCTCCAAGTCATTCTACTTTGATCCATTCTCTCTAAATGACCAAACCACCTCAACAACCCCTCTTCAGCCCTCTGACTAATACTTTTAGTAACTCCACACCTTCTCCTAATTTCCACACTCCGAATTTTCTGCATAATATTTACACCACACATTGCCCTTAGACAGGACATCTCCACTGCCTCCAGCCGCCTCCTCACTGCAGCATTTGCAACCCATGCTTCACACCCATATAAGAGTGTTGGTACCACTATACTTTCGTACATTCCCTTCTTTGCCTCCATGGTTAACGTTTTTTTGTCTCCACAGATACCTCAACGCACCACTCACCTTTTTACCTTCATCAAAACTATGGTTAACCTCATCCTTCATAAACCCATCCGCTGACACGTCAACTCCCAAATATCTGAAAACATTAACTTTTTCCATAATCCCTCTCTCCAATGTGATATCCAATTTTTCTTTATTTAAATCGTTTGATACCCTCATCACCTTACTCTTATCTATGTTCACTTTCAACTTTCTACCTTTACACACCCTCCCAAACTCGTCCACTAACCTTTGCAACTTTTCTTTAAAATCTCCCATAAGCACAGTATCATCAGCAAAAAGTAACTGTGTCAACTTCCATTTTGTACTTGATTCCCCATAATTTAATCCCACCCCTCTCCCCAACACCCTAGCATTTACTTCTTTTACAACCATTGTGACATTACACATCCCTGTCTAAGACCTACTTTTACCAGGAAGTAATCTCCCTCTCTCCTACACACCCTAACTTGAGCCTCACTATCCTCATAAAAACTCTTTACAGCATTTAGTAACTTACTACCTATTCCATACACTTGCAACATCTGCCACACTGCTCCCCTATCCACTCTATTATATGCCTTTTCTAAATCCATAAATGCAATGAAAACTTCCCTTTCTTTATCTAAATATTGTTCACATATATGTTTCAATGTAAACACTTAATCTACACATCCCCTATCCACTCTAAAACCTCCTTGCCCATCTGCGATCCTACTCTCTGTCTTACCTCTAATTCTTTGAATAATAACCCTTCCGTACACTTTACCTGGTATACTCAGTAAACTTATTCCCTTATATTTTATACAATCTCTTTTGTTCCCCTTCCCTTTATGTTAAGGAACTATACACGCTCTTTGCCACTCTCTGGGTACCTTCCCCTCTTTCGTACATTTATTAAACAAAAATGCCAACCACTCCAACACTATATCCCCCCCTGCTTTTAACATGTCTGTCATGATCCCGTCAGTTCCAGCTGCTTTACCCCCTAAAATTCTACGCAATTCAAATTGCTTTATTTCTCTGTAAAAATTACAATGTGTATTTTACATTTTAAGGACTAAGGACTATAATTACAAAGATGGCCGTTAGCATCCTGCTCTTCCTCACTCCTAAAATATGTTATACTTCCCTGGCTAGTGCATAAAATTACCGCCTCCCTTTCTTCATCGACATTTAAAAGTTCCTCAAAATATTCCCACCATCTACCCAATACCTCCAGCTCCCCATCTACAAACTCCCCTACTCTATTTTTAATTGACAAATCCATTCGTTCCCTTGGCTTTCTTAACTTGTTTATCTCACTCCAATTTTTTTTGGTTATTTTCAGCAAAATTTCTTGAGAGTGCCCCTCCCACTCTTTCATCTGCTCTCCTTTTGCACTCTCTCACTACTCTCTTCACCTTTTTTTTACTCTCCATATACTCTGCTCTTCTTATAACACTTCTGTTTTGTAAAAACATATATATATATATGTCGTGCCGATTAGGTAAAACTTGCGATTTTGGCTTAAATAGCAACGCTCACCTTGCCATATAAGACAAGTGAAAATTTGTGTATGCAATAAAAATTTCGCCAAATGATTCTGAACATAACGAAAAAAATATATTTCATTGTGTTTGTTTATTATTAAATTAATGTTAACGTATCTAAAATATATTTAGTTGGGTTAGGCTAAATTAAATTGCTCTTGTTGTAATAAGGTTAGGTAGGTTTTCAAAGTTTCCTTTGGTACAAAATTATAAATTATTACATTAACATAAATGAAAAAAATATATCTTTAAAAGTATAAGATAAAATTTTAGAAAGGACTTAATTTTAGATGAGTTCTTTCTAATTGACCAGTTTTACCTAATCGGCACGACATATATATATATATATATATATATATATATATATACTGGGAGCTCCACTGGGTCACCAGGACATCGACACGGTCCTCAAGGACAAACCAAATAACCTGAAGAGAATGGAGGAGAGAATAAGCGATCTTCATGCCCATGATGCCCAGTATCTCCTCACAAGGTGTCTTACTCTCCCAAGACTCGCTTACTTCCTAAGGTGCGCACCCTCTTTTGACAACACAACGCTCAACGAATATGACTCACTCCTGAGATCAACCTTTAAGAAGGCACTGAATCTGTCACTAGAGGATCAGCAAAGGGAGGTATAGGGGTGCGCAAAGCAACGCAGGTAGCTTTACCTGCATTTTTGTCTTCGTGTTTGGCTTCCAGTGGATTAGTCAAGAAGATTGTCCCCGAACGCTTGAGAGACGCGGTAGGAGCTTGTGAAGGTTGTCGCCAATCTTCTCAGGAAAAGTATAATAGAAAAAGACTAATAACAAGAAAAATAAACACTATTTTAATAGAATGAAATTCACATAATAAAAACTTAAATATGATTATAATAATCCTATATTAAAGAAAAATGAAAAATGAAAACAAAAATATATATGATTCAAAGCTAAATATTTACAGCTGTGGTCGTATAACTGAAGCAATGAATCCTCGTGGTGGTGTTGTTGTTGTTGTTGCCTCAATGTTTTCCACAAATTCAACAGTCTTTCAAACTGTTAAAATGTCACAAATGATGTCAGGGAATCAGTTGAAGGTTGTCCCTTGGTGACGTCCAGTTGCCTGATGTTTCTTACGTGTGTACTACTGGTGAAGTGCAGAAATGGTGTTGGTTGCTCTGTTTCTCAATTGGTGAGTACGCCGGCCACCCACTCAGCCTTGAATCCGATGATCCGTGCGGACACAGAGGACTGTGAAGGAAACCACAATAATTACTCACCACTCTAGCATTAATTTACATAGTAGGCATAAGGCCTTTAAAAGAAATGGCGAACTGTAATAATTTACTCTACCAAACCAAGGCAGGACATAGCAGAAGTGAAAGTTTTTAAACATGAGTGAAGCTCCAAAAATAATTAAAGTGAAGCTCTTACTCATAATGAAGATACGAGCAGCCGTGAAGTACTTACAGTGGGATCGAGCATGGTCAGTCAAGTGATTTCAACCGGCCGCCGAAGCCCAGCATTACACCTCTCACCGGGTGAAAAAGGGGGGGAGGGTATAGCAGCAGCGAGACACTCACCCCACCTTAACCAGCAAACTACCACTCAACCATCACTCTACATACCTTCACACTTTCATCACTCCTATCTATGGACTTTTCCCTCACAGAGCTCAAGACCCCAGGTTCACTGAAGCAGCCATGTGGTGAGACATTCTTGCAGACTCCTCCAGTAGACCAGCTCCTCTCAAAGAGCACAAACAGTCCCACTGGGACAAACAGATCATGGAAAAAATCGTCAACCTAATGCTCACCAACGCTTCAGGAAAGGACAAAGCTTGTCTCCTTGCGGTGAAGGCACCACACTCAGGAGATTTCCTTCTAGCTGTTCCAAATTCCTTCCCGAGCACTCGACTCGACCCACAGGCCATTTGAATTGGTGCTGCTCTTCACCTAGCCGCCCCCATCCTCACCGAACATAGGTGTATTTGCGGCAGGGCGACGGCTGATCAATTCGGACTTCATGGTCTAGTGTGTCACACATCAGAAGGGAAGTATGCTAGACATGAGGAGGTCAATGACCTCATAAAGAGAAGCCTCGCCACAGCCCGTTGCCCAGCTCAACGGGAACCCCAAGAGCAGGGGTCTGATGGAAGTGAAAAGCGTCCCTGATGGAGCCATTATGCTACCCTTCAAGGATGGTAAGCAGATTGCCTAGGACTACACCTGTGCCTCCACATTGGTAGACACCTACTTGCCATACTCCGTAGCTGAAGGAGGTGGAGCTGGGGGTGGAGACCCAGAAGCCTTGCAAAGACCTTCCCCCTTGCTATAACTTCATCCCAATAGGGTCGGAGACCCTTGGAGCATGAGAAAAGTGTGCTCTAAAGTTCCTCAAAGAGTTGGGTGAAAAACTCATCATAGAAACCAGGGACCACAGGGCGACCAGCTTCCTCTTTCATGGAGTCAGTGTTGTGATCCAGAGGAAAAATGCCTGCAGCATTCTGGGCACACGGCCCTCCGCCTGGAAGCTGGACGAAGTATTCGAGATGTAGCTCTGAGATGTTATATATGCTGTTTTTACTCCCTATTGCATTTTTGTCAATGTATTTTGTTTTTAAATAAAGTCTACATAGAATATAGAATATAGGGTTGGTGAGAGAAGACAATATTTAAACAGCTTCAGGGAAAACCTTGAGTTTTCCCTTAAGTAAGTTTATTATTTTCTCTGAGGATTAGGGTCCCCAGCACAGTTCCAGAGGTAGTACCTCCCTATAGTTTGAATGTTTGATGTTTGAATGCGCGTGGATGTTGTGCGAATGATAAGAAAGAGATGATTGTAGATGTTATGAATGAAAAGAAGCTGGATGTCCTGGCTTTAAGTGAGACAAAGCTGAAGGGGGTAGGAGAGTTTCAGTGGGGAGAAATAAATGGGATTAGGTCAGGGGTTTCAAATAGAGTTAGAGCTAAAGAAGGAGTGGCAATAATGTTGAATAATCAGTTATGGCAGGTAAAGAGGGAATATAAATGTATAAATTCAAGGATTATGTGGAGTAAAATAAAGGTTGGATGTGAAAAGTGGGTTATAGTAAGTGTTTATGCACCTGGAGAAGAGAGAAGTGTAAAGGAGAGAGAGAGATTTTGGGAAATGTTGAGTGAGTGTGTGGGGAGTTTTGAACCAAGTGAGAGAGTAATTGTGGTTGGGGATCTTATTGCTAAAGTGGGTAAAAATGTTGTGGAGGGAGTAGTAGGTAAATTTGGGGTGCCTGGGGTAAATGTAAATGGGGAACCATTAATTGAGCTATGTGTAGAAAGAGGTTTGGTAATAAGTAATACATATTTTATGAAAAAGAGGATAAATAAATATACAAGGTATGATATAGCACGTAATGAAAGTAGTTTGTTGGATTATGTATTGGTGGATAAAAGGTTGTGAGTAGGCTTCAGGATGTACATGTTTATAGAGGGGCAACAGATATATCGGATCATTATTTGGTTGTATCTACAGTTAGAGTAAAAGGTAGATGGGACAAAAAGAAAATGGCAACAGCAAGTAAGAGAGAGGTAAAAGTGTATAAACTAAGGGAGGAGGAAGTTAGGGTGAGATATAAGCAACTATTGGCAGAAAGGTGGGCTAGTGCAAGTATGAGTAGGAGGGGGGTTTAAGAGAGTTGGGATAGTTTTAAAAATGCAGTATTAGAATGTGGGGCAGAAGTTTGTGGCTATAGGAGGGTGGGTGCAGGAGGAAAGAGGAGTGAGTGGTGGAATGAAGAAGTAAAGGGTGTGATAAAAGAGAAAAAGGTAGCTTATGAGAGGTTTTTACAAAACAGAAGTGTTAATAGAAGAGCAGATTATATGGAGAGTAAAAGAAAGGTGAAGAGAGTGGTGAGAGAGTGCAAAAGAAGAGCAGATGAAAGAATGGGAGAGGCTCTGTCAAGAAAATTTGCTGAAAACAAGAAAAATTTTTGGAGCGAGATAAACAAGGTAAGAAAGCATAGGGAACGAATGGATTTGTCAGTTAAAAACAGAGTAGGGAAGTTAGCAGATGGGGAGCTGGAGGTATTGGGTAGATGTCGATGAAAAAAGGGAGGCGGTAATGTCATGTACTGGCCAGGGAGGTACAACATCGTTTAGGAGTGAAGAAGAGCAGGATGTGAGTGTGGGGAGGTGCGTGAGGCATTACGTAGAATGAATGGGGGTAAATCAGCTGGAACTGACGGGATCTTGACAGAAATGTTAAAAGCAGGGGAGGATATAGTGCTGGAGTGGTTGGTATTTTTGTTTAATAAATGTATGAAAGAGGGGAAGGTACCTAGGGATTGGCAGAGAGCATGTATAGTTCCTTTATATAAAGGGAAGGGGGATAAAAGAGAGTGTAAAAATTATAGGGGAATAAGTTTACTGAGTTTACCAGGTAAAGTGTATGGCAGGGTTATTATTGAAAGAATTAGAGGTAAGACAGAGAGTAGGATTGCAGATGAGCAAGGAGGCTTTAGAGTGGGTAGGGGATGTGTAGATCAAGTGTTTACAATGAAGCATATATGTGAACAGTATTTAGATAAAGGTAGAGAAGTTTTCATTGCATTTATGGATTTAGAAAAGGCATATGATAGAGTGGATAGGGGAGCAATGTGGCAAATGTTGCAAGTGTATGGAATAGGTAGTAAGTTACTGAAGGCTGTAAAGAGTTTTTATGAGGATAGTGAGGCTCAGGTTAGGGTGTGTAGGAGAGAGGGAGATTACTTCCCGGTAAAAGTAGGTCTTAGACAGGGATGTGTAATGTCACCATGGTTGTTTAATATATTTATAGATGGGGTTGTAAAATAAGTAAATGCTAAGGTGTTGGGGAGAGGGGTGGGATTAAATTGTGGGGAATTAAATGCAAAATGGGAGTTGACACAGTTACTTTTTGCTGATGATACTGTGCTTATTGGAGATTCTAAAGAAAAGTTGCAAAGGTTAGTGGACGAGTTTGGTAGAAAGTTGAAAGTGAACATAGATAAGAGTAAGGTGATGAGGGTATCAAACGATTTAAATAAAGAAAAATTGGATATCACATTGGAGAGAGGGATTATGGAAGAAGTAAATGTTTTCAGATATTTTGGAGTTGACGTGTCAGCGGATGGGTTTATTAAGGATGAGGTTAACCATAGAATTGATGAAGGAAAAAATGTGAGTGGTGCATTGAGGTATCTGTGGAGACAAAAAACGTTATCCATGGAGGCAAAGAAGGGAATGTACGAAAGTATAGTGATACCAATACTCTTATATGGGTGTGAAGCATGGGTTGCAAATGCTGCAGCGAGGAGGAGGCTGGAGGCATTGGAGATGTCCTTTCTAAGGGCAATGTGTGGTGTAAATATTATGCAGAAAATTCGGAGTATGGAAATTAGGTGTGGAGTTACTAAAAGTATTTGTCAGAGGGCTGAAGAGGGGTTGTTGAGGTGGTTTGGTCATTTAGAGAGAATGGATCAAAGTAGAATGACTTGGAGAGCGTATAAATCTGTAGGGGAAGGAAGGCGGGGTAGGGGTCGTCCTAGAAAAGGTTGGAGAGAGGGGGTAAAGGAGGTTTTGTGGGCGAGGGGCTTGGACTTCCAGCAAGCATGTGTGAGCGTGTTAGATAGGAATGAATGGAGACGAATTGTTTTTGGGACATGACGATATGTTGGAGTGTGAACAGGGTAATATTTTGTGAAGGGATTCAGGGAAACCAGTTAATTGATTTAGTTGGACTTGAGTCCTGGAAATGGGAAGTACAATGCCTGCACTTTAAAGGAGGGGTCTGGGATAGTGACAGCTGTGAGGGACTATTCTCAGCTGTCTTATCTGAGCGCCTCTGCAAAGACAGTGATTATGTATGAGTGTGGTGAAAGTGTTGAATGATGATGAAAGTATTTTTTTGGGGGGATTTTCTTTATTTTTGGGTCACCCTGCCTCGGTGGGAGACGGCCGACTTGTTGAAAAAAAAAAAAAAAAAAAAAAAAAAAAATATATATATATATATATATATTATATATATATATATATATATATATATATATATATATATATATATATATATATATGTGTTTGATGTGTGTGTGTGTGTGTGTGTGTGTGTGTGTGTGTGTGTGTGTGTGTGTGTGTGTGTGTGTGTGTATTCCCTGGAATGCAGGCGAGAAAGATACATGATAATATACACTTGGAAAATCCTGGAAGGATTGGTGCCAAACTTGCACACGAAAATCCCTCTCTATGAAAGCCAAAGACTCGGCAGGAGATGCAACATTCCCCCAACACAGTAAGTGTCAGTAGCCCAAGACTGTTCAACTGCCTCCCAGCATACATAAGGGGGGTTACCAATTGACCCCTGGCTGTTTTCAAGAAGGTGCTGGACAGGCAGCGGAGGCATTGATACCTGAAACCTTCTCCAGGTATAACGCAGGCATTACTGTACTAATCTGCAGTGTTTAGTACTTGAATAGAAGATTAGCTGCCCTGGGGTCCTTAGTTACCCTGATAAGTCTTTTGCCTAGCTCCTTAAGGAACTTATATGCACTCATTCCCCCATGAGCTAAGTGTCTCTGAGCCAATGGGAACAAACAAATAATGATAGGCAAGTTCACCATATTTTCTAGACTTTTGGGACTCCCTGAAGCTGGCAGCTGCCCCTCCTTCCTCCCAGGTTTACTGGAGATAGGTATCAGTCAATGTGGATGCACATGTGTAGTCACACACCACCTGCTTGCCGTCCATCTAGGCTTGAAGGATGACACTATCTGGACGCTTTTAGTTACCATCAGATCTGCATAGTTGGGGTGGCATTAACATCTTCATGCCTTGCAATCTTTCCCTCGGATCTATGGCAAACAAGACTGTGGAACCTGAATCGGTCTGCCGATTCACTGGCGAAAATACACCTGTGCTTGGCGAGAATATGCGGATGGTCTGTGTGTCGAGACCTGTGCCAAGGCTGGAGTTGGGAACAGCCATCAGAAAGTCCCCTGCATGAGGAGCTCTCAGTGCCTGAAGGCAGGCTCTATCCTTCCCCGACGCTCTCTGAAGCATTGTTGAGCCTATATTCTCCACTACTGAGCCATCCCAGTGTGACTGTTTGTAGCTGTTGGGGGGAGGATGTCTGGTTTCACAGCCTGTTAGGTTATCCCAGATCCTGGCTCCATCAATGAACTTTGGGTCATGATCTCCAACATTGTCCATAAGGTGTTCAGGGAGAATCGCTGCTATAAGTCCACTGGATGCAACACTTGAAGACAGGAAAGTAGGTAACGCAGTGTGTGATGGCTTGCGGACACCAATATCTATAATACAATATCTATAATACAGTATCTATAACACCAATATCTATAATACAAATAAGCCTCGCCCAGACTCGCATTGTTTGCTTGAAATATTTTTATTGCAGTGCCCTGCATTGTACTGAAGTGTTTTTTGTTTGTCAGGTTCCATGACAGGTGAACCAGTGCAAGAAGTGGTAGTGAAGAAGAGGGAAGGTGATGGTGGGTTGGTGGACGCTCATGTGGTGGCAGGGGTAGTGAGTGCTCTCTTACTCGCTCTTGCTCTCCTCATCTGTCTCTGCGTCCTTGTCAGAAGACGAAGGTACGGAGGCTACAGGTGAGTCCTTCCTTCATCTTACAAAATAACGTAAATTGTTTAAAAAATATCACTTGATTAAAATAATTGCTATATTGTTTTTATTTCACTGTGTCTGCATATCATCAGGATTATACAGTTATTAACCCTCAGTTACTCAGATTACCTTAAATTTTTATTTTCCTATTCCTTCCTATAAGTCTATAAAGTCTCCCAAATACCAAATACGGTCGGTACCCACCGACATACATACATATATAAATACATACAAACATATATATGCTGAATAATAACCCCACACGGGGACAAAAACTCGGAAGTTTAATTAGTCTGTATATTTCGATCCCCTTTTGGGATCCTCTTCAGCAGACCAATTATTATTCTGAATTTCTGTCTCCAGGTTGGTTATTATTGATCACTGACAAGTGTTCATTACACATTTTTATCCACACACACATTTATTATATATGGTGGGAGCTCAAGACCCCAGGTTCATTGAAGCAGCCGTGCGGTGGGACATCCTGGCAGACTCCTCCAGTAGACCAGCTCCTCCCAAAGAGCACAAACAGTCCCACTGGGACAAACCGATCATGGAAAAAATTGCCAACACAATGCTCACCAACGCTTCAGGAAAAGACAAAGCTCGTCTCCTAGCGGTGAAGGAACCACACTCAGGAGATTTCCTTCTAGCTGTTCCCAATTCCTCTCTGGGGACTCGACTCGACCCACAGGCCATTCGGATTGGTGCTGCTCTTCGCCTAGCCGCCCCCATACTCACCGAACATAGGTGTATTTGCGGCAGTGCGACGGCTGATCAATTCGGACTTCATGGTCTAGTGTGTCACACATCAGAAGGGAAGTATGCTAGACATGAGGAGGTCAATGACAGCCCGTTGCCCAGCTCAATGGGAACCCCAAGTGCAGAGGTCTGATGGAAGTCAAAAGCGTCCTGATGGAGCCACCATGCTACCCTGGAAGGATGGTAAGCAGATTGCTTGGGACTACACCTGTGCTGCCACAATGGCAGACACCTACTTGTTATACTCCGTAGCCGAAGGGGGTGGAGCTGCCAGCCACAGGGAGACCCAGAAGACTCGCAAATATGAAGACCTTCCCCCTTGCTATAACTTCATCCCAATAGGGTCGGAGACCCATGGATCATGGGGCAAGTGTGCTCTAAAGTTTCTCAAAGAGCTGGGTGAAAAACTCATCATAGAAACCAAAGACCACAGGGCGACCAGCTTCCTCTTTCAGAGACTCAGTGTTGCGATCCAGAGGGAAAATGCCTGCAGCATTCTGGGCACGCGGCCCACTGCCGGGGAGCTGGACGAAGTATTTGACATGTAGCTCTGAGTTGTTATTTATGTTGTTTTACTCCCTATTGTATTCATGTCAATGTATTTTGTCTTGAAATAAATTTTATATATATTTAAAAGATGGGGTGGTAGGGGAAGTGGAATATTCAAATGGCTTCAGAAAGAAATCTAAATATTCTTCCTTGAAGCCTTTTTATCCACTTCTCCGAGGCTATGGGACCCACAATTTACACCAGAGGTGGACCCCATCCTATATATATATATATATATATATATATATATATATATATATATATATATATATATATATATGCAAAAAGATCACAGTAAACAGGTGATATCAAAATATGCAAGAAAACCACTATGAAAAAATAGAAGAATTCCAAGCGCTTTCGTGACTACTCACATTATCAAGGAACTATAACAGGAATTTTAATATCAGGAATTTTAATATCAAAGTTGTATTTAAAAATCTTGATACAGTAAAAGACTTTTGATAAAAATTCCCCCAAAATGCTGACGGATGTGTCTATAAGATTCCTGTAAAATATGCGATAAAGTTTATTATGGTCAAACTGGTAAAAGTCTTGAACTAAGATTAAAACAACATAAATATAGCATTAGAACTGGACAAGATTCTAATGCTCTATTTATTCATGTGAGAGATTTTAACCATCCAATTGATTTTCAAAATGCTGAGAAGGTTGTATCAAGCAAGTCCATGGTTGAGAGAAATATAATAGAATCATGTTTCATTAAAAGCAGTTTTGAAAATAATATGAATATTTCTTTTGGTTTATATAAATTGGATTCATTTATAATTAATAAAATTTGGGAAGAATTTAATGATAAATTGGACTAATCTTAATTCTTGGGAAGAGTTTCAGGTCCTTTCTTATTTTCCTCTTCACAGAGTCGTGCGATGTTACGCTACTGTGAGGTGTAGTCTTTGTTAGTGTTATGTGACTGTGAGGTGTAGTCTCGCCCCTTATATAAGCCCTTCTTGTCTTGTTTCCTGTTATAGTTCCTTGATAATGTGAGTAGTCACGAAAGCGCTTGGAATTCTTCTATTTTTTCATAGTGGTTTTCTTGCATATATATATATATATATATATATTATATATATATATATATATATATATATATATATATATATATATATATATATATATATATATATATATGTCGTGCCGATTAGGTAAAACTGGCCAATTAGCAAGAACTCATCTAAAATTAAGTCCTTTCTAAAATTTTCTCTTATACGTTTAAAGATATATTTTTTTCATTTATGTTAATGTAAAAATTTATAATATTGTACCAAGAGAAACTTTGAAAACCTACCTAACCTTATTACAACAAGCGCAATTTAATTTAGCCTAACCCAACTAAATATATTTTAGATACGTTAACATTAATTTAATAATAAACAAACACAATGAAATATATTTTTTTCGTTAGGTTCAGAATGATTTTTGCGAAATTATTGCATACACAAATTTTCGCTTGTCTTATATGGCAAGAAGAGCGTTGCTATTTAAGCCAAAATCGCAAGTTTTACCTAATCGGCACGACATATATATATATATATATATATATATATATATATATATATATATATATATATATATATATATATATATATATATATATATCATTAACGAAACTGCGACTGGTGGAGTCTCGATGCAGAGTCACCTTGTCCTGTCTGAGGGAACAAGATAATGTATGCTATACTCTAACCACTGGATCATCAATTCTTTCATCAATCTAAAGCTAAAACAACTGTGTGTAAGCGTTTGTAATTAAACCAATAGAATTCTTGGCTTTCTATCAAGAGGAATGAATAACAAGAGTTCTCAGCTTATTCTTCAACTCTGAATCGCTATGCTGAAAATGCGCTTGAAAACGTTCAAAGAAAGATGACAAAGTTGATCCTGTGAAAAATTACTTGCATGAAATTTACAGGGTATTACCTGATTTATTACGTGCAAGTAATTTGGTTGAGGTAAGTGGAACTTAGTCACAGTAGGTCACAGGACTCACTCCTTCGATGGTCACTCCATCACCACTCTCACAAAAAAGCTTGTCCTGACATTAAATTAATAATTACAATATTAAACATTAATCCCAATAATAGTAAATTATAAAATAGTGTTGACTGTATATTATTTGGCCTGCTGGATACACAGAATATAATTATTGTACAAAATATATAATACAATAGTGTTATTAGAAAAGAACTTTGTATTACCACTTACCATTTAATTACTGTAGTTGGATCACACCACAACGCCTATGCTGGCGAGGGAGAAATCTAAATGAACGGACAATGGCGTACTTCCCTGTGTGAGTGATGGTGTTGTCTCCTTATTTTATACCATCCACATGTAATTCTGGAGGTCCCGCAAGTTTTCTGTCCCAATTCTTAAAAAAGGGACATTAACACCGGTTCCTATTACAAATTCGGACTGAAACACCCCCATTATGGCCTCGATGATGCCAGATTAGACGATTTCACCACAACCATCAGTTCTCACACATTACATTATTATGGCGTCCCCTCCCGTGTATCACTCCGCGACCACTGCACACCCTCCCTCACACCGTGTATCACTCCGCGACCACTGAACACCCTCCCTCACAAAATTTCGTGAAAGGTCAAATCAGCATCCCATTTTCATACACAATTATCATATTCAAATTTACACATTCTGAATTTAGGAAAATTAAACATTTTCCACATTGCGACCAGTCAGGAGTTGTAGCTAGACGACTTAAATTGCTTCTTCCTCTAAGAGACGATTCTATCCAACTCTAGCTTGAGTGGCTGTTTTCTTATTAGGGCTTTATTACAATTTCTTCCTCTTCAATTCCTTGGTCGGCGCTGTCTTCAATTTCACTTGTGTCACTTTTCCTTAGATTACCATTTACATTATGTTGAACACTATTTAATTTCAAGGGAATTAATTTATTAACGGTAAGCAAACTTTCCTGACTATGACAGAAGACCTTGACATTCCTGACAACACCTTGTGCATCTGGGTATAACGATAATACTTTACCCAGAGGCCACAATGTTCGATGTTGCTCAGTATCAATACAATGTCACCTGGTTGAATGTTCTGTCGATTTACTGCCTCTGACACACTATAAAGGTGTTCACGTAGTGTAAGAAGATACTCTTTTTACCATACATTGGACCAATGATTAATTTATATAACATCTTAAATTTATTACTTAACAATTCTACATTATTATAATCATCAATTTCTTCAGGATTATCTCTATAGATAGATGCAACTTCCAATTTTTGTCCACATATTAGATGAGAAGGTGTTTAATATGTCTAAATCAGGAGTATCAATAATGTACATGAGGGGACGATTATTTATTCAATTTTCTGCCTCAACTAATACAGTACGGAATTGTAGCAACTTCTGTAGACGCCTTTTTAGTGTCGCTATAATTCTTTCATAAAAGCCACCTTGCCAAGGACCTCTGGGAGAAATAAATTTCCAGACACTCCTCACTGGGTTAACAGAGATTGTACATCATTAATTGCCTTTAATTCCTTCAAATATTGGGCACCTGCTACAAAATTAGTGGCATTATCCGAAATCATTAATCTTGGACAGGATCTCTTAGCTGCAAATTTCCGAAACAGCTGTATAAACTGTTCTGCAGAGAAGACCTGAGCCACTTCTAAATGAACTGCCCCAGTAGCGGTACAAGTAAATAAACATACATACACTTTCAAGGGAACACCATCGGAATTACCTGTTAAAACATTTGCACCACTATAGTCCACACCTGTTACATCAAATGGTGTAACAATTGTACATGTTCCCTTGGTAACTGTGGAGGACCTGTGTACATATAGGTTCTGGCATCCACACGGCAACATATTATACAAGATTTAACACACTTTTTAAGACTTTGTCGTCCTTGTGGAATCCAGAAAGTTTCCCTAATACAATTTAAAGTATTTTGTACCCCACCATGCATTACATTTTTATGGACATTAAAACAATCAAAGTTGTCAGCTGATGAGTTTTGGGCAGTAAGATAGGATGTTTAGCTTGTTCACCCAATTCAACATTTTGTAACTTTCCTCTACACCAAATTACATCATTATCTAAATACAGCCCTAATTTATCTATTATTGAACCTTTTACAAATTTTCCTTTAAACAACAGTTTAATTTCATCTCCATAGATTTCTTCTCACATCCTCTGAAACCAATACTTCAGAGGATGTGTAAAATTATATGAAATATTCATTTTGTTTATAAATTTAAACACTACAAATGTTACATTAATTAGTTTGGTTAAGGAAGAATACCTATTAATATCAATGGCTAATGAATGACAGATTAGTGAAGCGGTGGTCACAGTAATTTCAGCAGGTGCAATATGTGCCTTTTGTAAAAGGCAGCCATCTCGGTCCCCTGAACCATGATACAGTATTCACTAATTTATCATAAGTCAAGAAGCCTCGTGACAAGAAATCAGCTGGATTCTCGTCACCAGGTATATGATTAAATGTTAATAAATGTTGACCCAAACTCTTATATTTCTCTTGCATTTGATTAATTTCAGTGACTGTTTTGCATGTATACAATCTTTCTGTTACTATTACGAATCCATTGTAAGGACACCTCATTATCACACCAGATCACAGTGTCACTAATATTTATCTCCTGCAATTTATCTCTTACATAATTAGCTAATTTGACACCTATGTAAATGGCTGTTAATTCCAACCGAGGCAATGTACACATTTTAATTGGTGCCACTTTAGCCTTAGACATGACAAGACAAATAGAATTATTACATTCAATTTTTAAGCATCGCGAAAAATGTGTAATACATTATTACCATCTTGACTTGCTTCATTATGTGGGAATTCCAACATTGGTTTCTTTACATAATCACCTATTAATTCTTTTCACTTTTTAATAAATTCTTTAGGTAGAGCTTCTTCCCAAACACATTTAAGTTTCCATGCTTCTTGTATTAACGATTTCCCTCTTATTGTAAGGGGTGACACTAAGCCTAGTGGGTCGAAGCATTTGGAAACTTCAGCAAGCAAGACTCTCTTTGTTAATTTGCTGGGCATACTTTAATTATTAGGTTTTAACAATAACAAATCTCTCTCAGTATACCATGTTAATCCAAATATATTACTACATTTAGGTACTTCAACTCCAAGGTAATCTTTATTTTGTCCTTTAATTTGGACGAATTGCTATTCCATTTCCCCAGAGGCATATTTGCACTTTGCATTATATTATTAGCATTTTTATATGTACGTTTAATGTGTGCATTTATCGTTGCTTGAAGCAGGAACAGACTGGATCTAGAACCAAATAATATACTTCTAAAGCGAAATTTTTTTAGAGGGCTAAGTAGGTCAATAGTATTCTCAGGCCACAAGAAACGGGTACAGTCCCAGTCTGCTTTATTTATGTCAGTCGTAAAGGCATAAATTCTTAACCCTGAAATTCAACAAAATATCTCCTATTTTTTCCGCCAACGACGGACCTGTCATTAAACAGTCATTTAAACTTGGTACATTTTTACTACTTCTGGCACTACAAATAAAAACAATTCATAGGGGATTAGTTTTAGAGTCCTTTTTAACTGCATGGTGTTGTAAGTAATGACCATAAATTTTTGCCTGCTCAGGAGATACTTCCTCTATGAATTTATTCTTTAGTTGTTCATTAATTATATCATTATGCAGTCAACAATTCTGGTGTCTTACTCAATTCATGATGAAGCTGAGCCTTTAATTGCCCACAGACCATTCGATAATTTGAAGGCAATTTTGGATGATTTAGATTCCACGTGAGTCGCACCCAGTATGGTCCAGATTCTTATTTAACATTCTTCAGGTATTGTTCCTGAGCAAAGGAATATAGAATATTAAATATAGAAGCATACAAGGTCTGTATGAAGCACATACCACTGAGGAAACCCAGATCAGATGTAGAGAGAGAGCTTAGGAGATGGTACAGAAGAAGATCAGATGTAGAGAGAGAGCTTAGGAGATGGTACAGAAGAAGAAATCGGGTTACTGAATTGCTTAAAAATATAAATATGCCGCAAAAGAGGAAAGATAACCTTACCTGAGAGATCACTGAATTACAGCAATAACTTAGGATGTCTTACCTATCAGAAGATGTACAAAAGGCCATACAGGATATTGCAAGAAACCCAAAATATTTCTATTCCTATGCAAAATTCAAGCTAAGAACTACCTGTAGAATTGGACCATTATTGAGAGGAGATTCGTATACTGACGATGAACTCTAATTAGTGAAATCCTAAAAGAACAGTATGAGTCGGTGTTCAGCAACCCACTAAATGACAGCAAGGTAGAGAATGCAGAAACATTTTTCACTCAAACCGCCACACAGATCAACTAATTGGCATTGGTACAAATCCCATAGATTTCGAAAAAAAAATGGATAACATGCCCACTCATTCAGCACCTGGACCGGATTCATGGAATGCCCTATTTATAAAGAAGTGCCAAGTACCACTAGCACGAGCCCTCAGTATTCTTTGGAGAAAGAGCTTAGATCTAGGTGAAATACCGGAGGTCTTAAAGAGTGGAGACATAGCTCCTTTGCATAAGGGAGGTACTAGAGCACTAGCTAAAAATTACAGACCAGTAGCCCTAACTTTACACATTAAAATCTTCGAAAGAGTGATGAGACGGCAGATTACAAATTTTATGGACCAGCATATCCCGAACCAGTATGGTTTTAGAGTAGGACGATCATGTCTGTCACAGCTGCCGAACCACAATGACAGTATTACAAAGGCGTTGGAAGACGACCAAAACGCAGATGTGATTTACACAGATTTTGTAAAGGCTTTTGACAAATGCGATCATGTAGTAATAGTGTACAAAATGAGGACCATAGGCATTACGGGGAAGGTGAGCAGATGGATTTTCGGGTTCCTAACACAGAGAACACAGAAAGTAGTAAACAGAGCAAGATCAGACATCAGCGAGGTAAAAAGCTCAGTTCCCCAAGGTACTGTCCTCGCACCTCTCCTGTTTTTCATCCTCAGATGACACTAAAATAAGCACTATGAATTTGTAATAGGAACCTGTGTTAATGTCCCCTGCTGAAGAATTGGGACAGCAAATTTGCGGGACATCAAGAATTATGTGTGGATGGCAGAAGATAAGGGATACGACCATCACTCACAAGGAAGTGCACCATTAGTCCTTTCATTCAGATCTCTAACTGGCCAGTGTAGGGTCTCGGTGTCAGGCAGGTGTTGTGCACCTTCATTGAGTAAATACCATGCTTTCATTGAGTAGATACCATACCTTCATTGAGTAGATACCATGCTTTCATTAAGTAGAAATAGCTCGACAACACACGAATGTCACCAGTACTAAGTAACAAAAATCACGAATCTATTACAATCTAGGGAGCTACAGTGTTTCTATGCTGGTTATTCGTAATAATGCATATGCACTACAGTTCACGCAAGTACTTAATTAGAAAAAATAAATACTTTTACATTTCTCTAGGAATGTAGTGAAATATGTTCAAATATTAGTTGGCCCAAATCATGAAGGTAATAAATTTTACGTAATTCACTGCGGCTACATAAGTGTTCATCTTTGACACTGTTGTGGTATGTAATGTAACCAAGTGTTCTTCTTTGACACCGTTGTGGTATGTAATGTAACCAAGTGTTCATCTTTGACACTGTTGTGGTATGTAATGTAACCAAGTGTTCTTCTTTGACACCGTTGTGGTATGTAATGTAACCAAGTGTTCATCTTTGACACCGTTGTGGTATGTAATATAACCAAGTGTTCATCTTTGACACCGTTGTGGTATGTAATATAACCAAGTGTTCATCTTTGACACCGTTGTGGTATGTAATATAACCAAGTGTTCATCTTTGACACCGTTGTGGTATGTAATATAACCAAGTGTTCATCTTTGACACCGTTGTGGTATGTAATATAACCAAGTGTTCATCTTTGACACTGTTGTGGTATGTAATATAACCAAGGAAAATGTTGGAAGGACATTAGGACAAATTTAAAAAAATATATCCATTCATACCTTTCTGGGATTTTTTTTTAAATTTCCTGAAATATGAAAGCATATACTGAAAATCAATATGTTACGAGAATTTTTTATAAAGAATTCTTCAGATGGGAAAAGGCATAGATTTTAAATGGTGATAAATAGAATGCTCCCTATAATCTTGCATGAAAATTTATGTATCCTGTCAACTGGGTATAAAAGCAAAGGGAAATATTTTGTGAATTAATATTTACACGATATATAATAATTGTAGTAGAGGTGTGTGGTGGATTCTCTTGAGTGAGAGGTGTTGAGTAATACTTCCTGGCTCTTGTTATTGGCTTTATTGGAAGAGTAATCTACCTGGAGAGAATTCCAGGGGTCAACGCCCCCGCGGCCCGGTCTGTGACCAGGCCTCCTGTTGGACCAGAGCCTGATCAACCAGGCTGTTACTGCTGGTCGCACGCAGTCCAACGTACGAACCACAGCCCGGCTGATCAGGTACCGACTTGAGGTGCCTGTCCAGTGCCTGTTTGAAGAATGCCAGGGGCTTGTTGGTAATCCCCCTGATGTATGCTGGAGGCAGTTTAACAATCTTGGGCCCCTGACACTTATTGTGTTGTCCCTCAACGTGTTAAATTAGACACATATGCAACACTTGGGTATCTTTATTGAGGAAACGTTTCGCCACACAGTGGCTTCATCAGTCCAATACAAAGAAGAATAGTAATAAAAGGAGGAGTTTGAGGTAATCAGTCCCTCGGCCTGGAGTCGATGTGTTCAGTCCATCAATCTTGAAGTAAATACAACATAAGGCAAATAGAAGTTGCTTATATACTGTAGACAGGTGAGATGAAGCAGGAGGAGGCGGGGTCATAGTGGTATCATCCACTAGTCGAAGTAAGTCCTTGTCCAATGGTTTGGACAAATGTTGGGATCTTGATACAAAGGGATTCTTCAACATTTGTCCAAACCTTTGACAAGGACTTACTCGACTAGTGGATGATACCACTATGACCCCGCTCTCCTGCTTCATCTCACCTGTCTACAGTATATAAGCAACTCTATTTGCCTTATGTTGTATTTACTTCAAGATTGATGGACTGAACACATCGATCCAGGCCGAGGGACTGATTACCAAACTCTCCTTTATTACCACTTCTTCTTTGTATTGACTGATGAAGCCACTGTGTGGCGAAACGTTTCCTCAATAAAGATACCCAAGTGTTGCATATGTGTCTAATTTAACAACTTGTCGGTTCTCTGAACCATTCATCTACATCCCTCAACGTGCTAGTGGCACCCCTGCTCTTCATTGGGGGGATGTTACATCGCCTGCCGAGTCTTTTGCTTTCGTACGGAGTGATTTTTGTGTGCAAGTTTGGTACTAAGCCCTCGAGAATTTTCCATGTGTATATAATAATGTATCTCTCCCGCCTGCGTTCTAGAGAGTACAGGTTTAGGAAATTCAAGCGTTCCCAGTAGTTGAGGTGGTTTATCGCACTTATGCGTGCGGTGAAGGTTCTCTGTACATTTTCAAGGTCAGCAATTTCACCCGCCTTGAAAGGTGCAGTTAGTGTGCAGCAATATTCCAGCCTAGATAGAACAAGCGATCTGTAAAGTGTCAACATGTGCTTGGCATCCCTGGTTTTGAAGGTTCTCATTATCCATCCTGTCATTTTTCGAGCAGATGCAATTGCTACATTGTTATGGTCCTTGAAGGTGAGATCCTCTGACATGATCACTCCAAGGTCTTTGACATTAGTTTTTCGCTCTATTGTGTGGTTGGAATTAGTTTTGTACTCCGATGAGATTTTAATTTCTTCACGGTTTCCGTATCTGAGTAATTGAAATTTCTCATCATTGAACTTCATATTGTTTTCTGCAGCCCATTTAAAGATTTAGTTTATGTCTGCTTGGAGTCTTGCAGTGTCTTCAACGGTGGACACTGTCATACAGATTCGGGTGTCATCTGCAAAGGAAGACACAGCACTGTGGCTTATATCCCTGTCAATGTCTGATATGAGGATGAGGAATAGGATTGGAGCAAGTACTGTGCCTTGTGGAACAGAGCTTTTCACAGTAGCTGCCTCAGACTTTACTCTGTTGACTACTACTCTTTGTGTTCTACGTGTTAGGAAATTATAGATCCATCTACCAACTTTCCCTGTTATGCCTTTATCACGCATTTTGTGTGCTATTACACCATGGTCACACTTGTCAAAGGCTTTTGCAAAATCTGTGTATATAACATCTGCATTCTGTTTATCTTCTAGAGCATCCAGGACCTTGTCGTAGTGGTCCAGTAGTTGGGACAGACAGGAGCGGCCTGCTCTAAACCCATGCTTTCCTGGGTTGTGCAATTGATGGGTTCTGTCTTGACCAAGCGTGGATGTTGACTGGCGCCATGGCTGCTAGCCAAGGCGCTATACAATACTATAAACACTAACGATTATCCAGAGGTTACACTGTGTATGATATAATATAGGTTTTATATATCATAAGATGGATTTGACAATTATTATTTCTTTTAATTTTTAGCATATTTTCAATCAAGTTACTCTTGGTGTGACTGTCACTGGACTCAGTAAAGTCTACTAGTATGGTGAATTCTTTCTGTACATAAGAAATTTAAAATTTACTTTACTGTGTCCATCGAGAAGGTGAGTCATATATCATGAAAGAACTTGGAATCTATTTCTCTTTCAAAGTGGTCAAAATGAAATTTAATGTATCATGTTTGTGTTGGCACTAGGCAGGGCGAGTGTGTGGACAACAAGGGTGGGGGGGAGGAAGACAACGCCCGCAACTCTGAGCTCACCCGCATTCATCTCTACTCACCTACGCCCATCAAGAAGCCAAGAGGATCTCACATCTCAACCAAGAGGCAAGAAGACACATCTAACCCATATGAAATCTGCCCTTATGCGACTTTCAGGTATCTCTTGTACTATTTTTAAGCCATTTACTATAATTTTTAATTAATAAATTAAAACTGTGAAATATATTTTAATAAAATACGAAAGCTTCATTTATTTCAGGGGTATGTAAAATATTACTGGTTATAATGCCTAATTTAATTTGATTTTCTTTCCTTAAGCCTAATTTTCAATTAATCTGTAATTCTCACTATTCAATTTTTTTTTTTTGGTAATCGTCTTGTGGTATTCATATTTTATAAATGAACTTCCTGTGCTATTACTTACGAGTTATCTTTACCTTGTAATTAGTGTGGGAAGTTCTGATGGCACACAAGAGTACGGCCTCTCCCTGGTCAATGCTGGCACTCCCGAGTGCCTGGAACACCCGCTGCAGAGTGAAGGGCACTCCCAGCACTCACCCAGGTACAGCTATGATGGACGACGTCGCTCTCGCTCACAATACAAAGAAACGGGCAAGTAAAATTATCTGATTTACGTTTCAGTAATTTATTGATAAGTTTTTAGCAATAAATATAATTAGAAGTTGTCTATTGGTAACGGATTTATTATGCAATATCATATGTTTAAGTGTATTAGACGGTTAATATGTTGATGTGAAGTAAATTGGGAATTTATTGATGGGTAAAAGAATGATAATAATCTGGGCTAGAAAGCAAAACCTCATCTCAGACACTAGGTAATGACAATGTTTCTGTCAGATTTCATCCAGAACTGAATACCAGTTATTTTATTTTTAATAAACATTATAATACAATTTTTCTCTTGTTGCTAACGATGGTTTTCAAGACATTAACCACCCCCTTCCCCCCGGGCCTACAATTTACAGTGTGACCGAAAATATTTACTAATTTATCCGGTTAGATAGTTTTGTTTTATTACTCTTTACTTCTAAAGACTCGTAAATTAAAGTTCCCATAAACTCAAAGAGACGGTGACGACTTCCGTCTGTAAAACCCCGTATTGTAACTCTTGATGATTATACAGGTTTTCATGTTTCTTCCCAAATGTGCATCTTTTGGTTATTAAATTATAGCTTTACACACTTAATGGTCAACTTTATACATAAATGTCTAATAATATTTATCAAAAAATATTAAAGGGTAAAAGCTAATATGCGTAAAGTATATACGTAACTGGAAGAATATAAACTATTATGAAGCTCTCCTTTTCTAATGACTAAGACCCTCGTCAGGAGACACCTGTCCTGTTTCCTGACAAACCTTACCTCTCGTTTTCTAAGGAAAAGTGCTACTCAAATGAAGAAATTATATTGTATATTTTAAAATGTTATAACTATGTGTGGGATGTTTATGATTTCCCAAACGTATATGATTACAGTACATCACTATTACGTTCTTCTTCAACTGTTTTTTCAGAGATTTCGTACATCAGTACTCGGAACCATGGAGAATATGTTAGCCGTCCTAAGTCCATCCCTGGTGCCCAGCCTCCTAACCCTACGCCAGTACCTGCCGCAAGCACTGTAATTCAGAGTACTTGGGATGAGGATTCTACGAAGGACACGAGGAGTCGCCCATACCGTTCCAAAGTCTTACAAGAGGTGAGCCATTTCTATGATTATATGTATTTCTAAATTAAATTAAATATAACTGATCTCGAACCTGACATCTAAACTACTGGTCATGGGAAATTTCATTCATGAAGAAATTGACTGAATAGATGGAAATCCAATGGGAAATCAGAGACATGATGAGAAATACTAATGGATTAAATTTTGAGTAAACATATAAAGTATTGGACGTACAGGGAAAATACAAGATGGAGAGATTTAATTTTTCGTTGTATAAAAAGTAAAGGGGAAGTGTTGCTTGCAAAAGGAATGCAAGCACTTGCATCCAGTGATGTGCAAAGCATCAACGCAACTCAGAGAATGTCATGAACTTAGGCGTCCAGAACACCACGTGAACGCGGCGCTAAGAGAAAGCAAGCGAATGAAAAGTGAACCGCATTCTTATTTTAGACAAAAAGAGAAACGAGAAAACCCAAAACAGAGGGTAAACAAGACAATACTAGAGATGGGACAGAGGCTCACAACAGTGGGACAAAGCAAGTCAGTGATTAACTCAACAGGGTCGCATGAACAACAGACAAATGCACAATCAGTACTGGAGAAACCAGGGGCTTGTGCACAAGGAGCAATACCAGGTAATGCATCACTAGTGGTACCAACGAAACTCACCAGACCAAAACATTCCAAATGGTAAATCCTACTTCCTCTTTGCAAACAATCATAGTTATATGCTTGGAGCATTTACATAAACACATACAAAGAATGTTGTGGACGGTGAAATAAAGAAAAACTCTGATATGCATAGATGTGACATAGGCCACAGCGAGGAGTCGGACTTTATGGGAAATATACTTTTTTTTTTTTTTGCACAGAATTGCTGAATTCATCGAATGATACAGAAGAAACTCTATGTATTAAAGTAGATAATAGGAATCTGGTAATTATCCTATTTTATAAACCTCCGTCAGCAACGAGAATTCACAGATCAGATAAAGAAGACCGCTGTCTTCAAAGGCTAGAAAATCCCACAACAAATATTATCCTCCTTAGAGATTTAAATCTCCCAAATGTAAAAGGTAAGATGGTTCATTACAACGTTATACCAGAAACAGCTCCTGGAAGCACCCTGGATCAACAGGTACGTACTAGGGAACTTAAATGAGGCTTTATGAAATAGCATTAAACCAACAGATAACTGATCCCACTAGAAATTAAAATATACTGGATTTCATATTCACAAAAAAAAAACGATGAACCATAAGCATAACAATCACAAAGACAATGATCTCTGACCAAAACATCATAGAAGTACAAACTAGTATAAACCCAAAGTTGGGGAACTCAGCCATAATACACGATAACTGATATTCAATAAGTTTAACTTTAACAACCATAGAATTGACTGAGACAAAATTAACCAAGAACTATCAGACATATTCTGGGAAATAGTCATTAGCATCCTAAATCCTTCACGCCGACTCCACCCTTAGCACACTCACTCCCAAATCCATATAGGCGAATTTTTATCCTCCTATTTTCCTCTTGGAGAAGTGGAACCTCCTCCTTCAACACTTTAACCTGAGATTTTAAAAATACTACAACAAGCCATGTGCTCTATTACGCTCCACACTAATCCCCATTAACCCCCTAAACAGCTTGGACACGATGACCTTTCGTATATTGAATAATCATGTAACTGTTATTTTCAAGTGATATGTATAAAAGAGAGATTATAAGTGACGAGACATTGAAACAATAAATGTGACTCGAATAAATATCTTAGGAAACACATCAAAAGGAAATAAAAATAATATAACTTTAGCAGAATATGCGTGGATAGCAAACCAAAGTACAATGAAGAACCTGTAAAAAATAACATACTTAAATATATATATATATATATATATATATATATATATATATATATATATATATATATATATATATATATATATATATATATATATATATATATATATATATATATATATATAATATATACATATATACATATATATATATTATTGTAACCACGAACGAGTGGTATTGATCAATAACTACACTGCACTAACCAGGGGTCGAACCCATGATTCTTTGGCCCGCCTCATGATGAGTACAAGCAAGTTACAAGGAGAGTTAAATTTCAGTTTTCGTGATGGTACAATAGATGGCTGTAAAAATGAAGCTCTTGATTTAAGGAACTGGAAATACCAATCTTTTGTTTGATTCGAATTCCCTCAGACTTTCTATGACTCCAATGGGATTAGCGCTCCTCCTATGAATGTAATAATAATAATAATAATAATAATAATAATAATAATAATAATAATTAATAATAATAATAATAATAATAATAATAATAATAATAGGCTTGGAGTAATTGTAATTGTATTTGAAGTTGACCATAATTAATTACATTTTGGTTAATTATAATTAAACTTTTAAATTTAAAAGTAATTGCCATTGTAAATGACTTGTCAAGCTTATACCTGTCTAAATTGCATCATAAAACAGGGGTAATTATGTGGGCTAATGACACTGTGAAAGTGCACATCAAATACCACATAACTACATTCTAATGTTATTCTGGTTGTCTGAGTCAAGTTTAGAAGAGCATTTACCAGACGACTGTCCTCTGTTCGACACAGAATCCCACGGCGTATCGGAGGGATTCTCCTCACAAGACGCTTCCTCTGAAGCCTAGGTCGGGGAACCGGGGTAAATTAACCCAAATGGGGTAAAAATGAAAATCTCGGGACTAATAAATCCTAAAGAAACATATAAATAAAACTGCACAAACATTTATTTATTTTTCATTTTATTATTTTGTTAATTTTGTGTTATATTTTTTTTAAGTTGGTTTATCGCGTATAATACATACTTCACAGCTTGTATGACTGTATTCTCCATACAAATGGATTCAATAAAATGTTTTGTATCTGAATGTTTCTTGTATTTTCCGGATTTTGTGGACTTTCAAGTCCAGAGGGTAATTTTGCTGTACACAAATTTGTTTTGGGGTTATTCCACCAAAAATTGCCGACTTCTGTTCTAAAGAAACGAGCAAGAGAAGTGACGGCACAGTCACTTCAGCACCGTCACAGAGCTTAATAGCACCGTCACAGAGCTTAATAGCACCGTCACAGAGCTTAATAGCACCGTCACAGAGCTTAATAGAACCGTCACAGAGCTTAATAGTACCGTCACAGAGCTTAATAGCACCGTCACAAGCTTAATAGCACCGTCACAGAGCTAATAGTACCGTCACAGAGCTTAATAGAACCGTCACAGAGCTTAATAGCACCGTCACAGAGCTTAATAGCACCGTCACAGAGCTTAATAGCACCGTCACAGAGCTTAATAGCACCGTCACAGAGCTTAATAGCACAGTCACAGAGCTTAATAGCACCGTCGCAGAGCTTAATAGCACCGTTGCAGAGCTTAATAGCACCGTCACAAAGCTTAATAGCACCGTCACAGAGCATAATAGAACCGTCACAGAGCTTAATAGCACCGTCACAGAGCTTAATAGCACCGTCACAGAGCTTAATAGCACCGTCACAGAGCTTAATAGCACCGTCACAGAGCTTAATAGCACCGTCACAGAGCTTAATAGCACCGTCATAGAGCTTAATAGCACCGTCACAGAGCTTAATAGCACCGTCACTGAGCTTAATAGCACAGTCACAGAGCTTAATAGCACCGTCCAGCAAGAGAGCTAATAGCACGTCACAGAGCTTAATAGCACCGTCACAGAGCTTAATAGCACCGTCACAGAGCTTAATAGCACCGTCACTGAGCTTAATAGCACAGTCACAGAGCTTAATAGCACCGTCGCAGAGCTCAATAGCACCATCACAGAGCTTAATAGCACCGTCACAGAGCTTAATAGCACCGTCACAGAGCTTAATAGCACCGTCACAGAGCTTAATAGCACCGTCACAGAGCTTAATAGCACCGTCACAGAGCTTAATAGCACCGTCACAGAGCTTAATAGCACCGTCACAGAGCTTAATAGCACCGTCACAGAGCTTAATAGCACCTCACAGAGCTTAATAGCACCGTCCAGAGCTTAATAGCACCGTCACAGAGCTTAATAGCACCGTCACAGAGCTAATAGCACCTCCAGCTTAATAGCACCGTCCAGCTAATAGCACCTCACAGAGCTTAATAGCACCGTCACAGAGCTTAATAGCACCATCACAGAGCTTAATAGCACCGTCACAGAGCTTAATAGCACCGTCACAGAGCTTAATAGCACCGTCACAGAGCTTAATAGCACCGTCACAGAGCTTAATAGCACCGTCACAGAGCTTAATAGCACCGTCGCAGGCTCAATGCACCTCCAAGCTTAATAGCACTCGTCCAGAGCTTAATAGCACCGTCGCAGAGCTTAACAGCACCGTCACAGAGCTTAATAGCACCGTCACAGAGCTTAACAGCACCGTCACAGAGCTTAATAGCACCGTCACAGAGCTTAACAGCACCGTCACAGAGCTTAATAGCACCGTCACAGAGCTTAATAGCACCGTCGCAGAGCTTAATAAGCATAGCAAGACATTATTTTTATTACTCACAGTAGTGGGCAACCTACCGCGAATTGTTCTTGAACAAGTTCAACCCACAGCTTTATGAACACTTTCCATACTTGAATCTTATTGTATTGTAATATGTGAAAACGGACGTAACTCATTTGCAACGTTTCTCAACAATTCAGTGCAACAATTATCCTAATTTTGTTCAGCTTCTAGGTGCAATTTTCTTGTTTAAATTGTATTATGTCTTACATCCAACACAGTAAATACCATTATGTGAAACGATGATTATTGAGTTATTTATAATCTTGGTGGATCACTGACTGATTTACTGTGACATATATTATGTTAACTCTTAACATGACTCACGAAATCGTAATGACACGATTGCAAACAAACCATACCACGGGTGGGGTTCGAACCCGCGGTCAGTTTTGAGACTCTCTGACCGCGGGTTCGATCCCCACCCGTGGTATGGTTTATGTTCCCCTTCGTTTGCTTCTGACTGAAAATGAAACTAATGGTAGTTTTGTGTATTGTTCAAGTATTTACTTTTAAATACAAATTATGAAGGAAAATGTTTGCTTATCATTTCAAACATTTAACAACAATTTCAAAATAAAAAAATAACTGTGAAGTAATTGAAGAAAATAACTTAATAGAAAATATCAAGTAACTGTAATTTGTTATTTATCTCATCAAGTAATTGAAATTCTGGAAGAGTAATTTAAATTGTAAATATAATTGACTTTGAATCAAGTAATATCCCCAAGTTTGATTATATGTTTCTTATTATGATATAAAATGTAAAATATATTTTAATTACATTAAAAATACGTTGCAAAATTTAAAGATATATCTCATGATATATAAGATTAACTTTAATACAATTAACAGAAGAGGCGACGCGGCGAGACTCCAGTACAGAAAGTAACAATGTCTCCTCACCTGTGCAACAACGGCAACATTACCAGCAACAGAAGACACCCTCAGAGCAGTACCATCAGCACCATATGCAACAGCAGCAGTTGACCCAGCACGCGCAAACGCAATGAGGCCCCACCGTTCACCTGTCCACCTGGGCCCGTGTTTTGGTAGTGGAGGCTTAGCTATGTAGTGACCGTGACTGCCGCACCTCGCACCATTACTCTCACCTTCATATCTGCCGCACCTCGCGCCATTACTTCTCACCTTCATCTCTGCCGCACCTCGCGCCATTACTCACCTTCATCTCTGCCGCACCTCGCGCCATTACTTCTCACCTTCATATCTGCCGCACCTCGCGAAATTACTTCTCACCTTCATATCTGCCGCACCTCGCGCCATTACTTCTCACCTTCATATCTGCCGCACCTCGCGCCATTACCTCTCACCTTCATATCTGCCGCACCTCGCGCCATTACTTCTCACCTTCATCTCTGCCGCACCTCGCGCCATTACTTCTCACCTTCATCTCTGCCGCACCTCGCGCCATTACTTCTCACCTTCATCTCTGATCCATCACTAACTCTTCTTCTGCTTTGATTTTTGCGGTTTAATGTTGATTTTTTTTAGAGATTTCGATTTTATAGGCTAAAAGCTACTTTTCTACTTTAGCTTGTTTCAAATTCTTATTTAATATATCTCCCACCTACTTAGGGTGACCTTGAAAATAAGAAATGCTTTCCCCCTCATTAATTTACAATCACAGATGCGTGCTGACATCAGCGTGCTGACAGCGTGCTGACATCAGCGTGCTGACATCAGCGCCCTAACCTTTCAGTTCAGATTACCCTACGAGCTGCAACATTCCCACACTTCCTCTAGGGTTAAGACACTGTACTTCCGGCTAACTAGTCTCTCTAAATCCCTTTAGAAATTTGGACGTGCTCCCACTTCAAAACCACAAGTCACAAAACCCTTCTAAGTCCACTCTAATCTTTGCCTACACAATCCTTGAGATGCCTAAACCCTAACACTCAGAACCTCTCCTGCCCTGCCTTTCTTCTACCTCTGATTCATGCTCCCTCGTAGTCATCATTTTTGCTTATTCATCTCTTAATGTCTAAACCAATTAGACAACCCATCCTCAGTCCTCTGAATAATATCTTTACTATCTACACATTTAATCTCCTGAATTCTTGCACATTATTCACTCCACATAATCTGAATTTTTCCATATTATTCACTCCACACATCACTCCACACATCGCTCCACACATCACTCCACACATCACTCCACACATCACTCCACACATCACTCCACACATCACTCCACACATCACTCCACACATCACTCCACACATCGCTCCACACAAGCTTCACACCAAATATAAGTGTTGATCCCACTATACTCTGGTATATTCACCCGTTTTTCTACATGAATAATTTTTTTTTCAATCTTTAGACGCCTTACTGCACCACCCAATGGTTTTCCCTCTTAAATTCACTGATTCTCCTGTGCAGCATAATCTAAATGAGGCCTAACCAAAGATATATAATCGAAGAATAACCTGAGGACTCCTGTTATTTATACTTCTTGATATGTAGCCAAGAATTCTATATAAGAACATAAGAAAGAAGGAATACTGCAGCAGGCCTACTGGCCCATGCGAGGCAGGTCTAATTCTCCCACCGACTTAAGCCAATGCCTTGACCTAGTCAGGTCAGTCACATGAACTTAAGGGAGGAGCACGGCATCTGACTTAGTAGCACAAGCTAGTCAGGTCCAACTCACACCCACCCACACCCACTCATGTATTTATCCAACCGATTTTTAAAACTACACAACGTCTTAGTTTCTATTTCGGTACTCGGGAGTACCAAACCAGTGCTTTTCAATATCCTTCTTGAATCTGATTTTTTCCAATTTAAAACCATTGCTGCGAGTCCTGTCAATGCTAGATTTTTTAGCACGTTATTTACATCCCCTTTATTAATTCCTGTTTTCCATTTATACACCTCAATCATATGCCCCCTAATTCTACGCCTTTCTAGAGAGTGCAGATTCAGGGCCCTCAGTCTATCCTCATAGGGAAGATTTCTGATACATGGGATCAACTTTGTCATCCTCCTTTGTACGTTTTCCAGTGCATTTATATCCATTCTGTAATACGGTGACCAGAACTGTGCAGCATAATCTAAATGAGGCCTAACCAAAGATATATAGAGTTGAAGAACAACCTGAGGACTTCTATTATATATACTTCTTGATATGAAGCCAAGGATTCTGTTAGCTTTATTGCGAACACTTATTCACTGTTGTCTTGGTTTCAGATTACTGCTAACCAGAACTCCTAAATCCTTCTCGCAATCTGTAATATTAAGATCTACATTATTTAGTTTATATGAAGCATGGTTATTTTCATTTTCAACATTTAGAACTTTGCATTTGTCTATAATAAACTGTATCTGCCACTTCTCCGACCACTGCATCAGTCTATTCAAGCTCTCCTGGAGTGGTCTAATGTCCTCATTTGAAAGAATTGGACGGCCTATTTTGGTGTCATCAGCAAATTTGCTTATGTCGCTATTTATTCCCTCATCTATGTCGTTTATGTAAATTGTGAACAACAAGGGGCCCAACACTGACCCCTATGGAGCACCACTTGTGACGTGCCCCCATTCTGATTTCTCTCCATTTATGCAAACTCTCTGCTGCCTATTTGTCAACCATGCCTCTACCAAGCAAAAAATTTATCGTGTTCCGTGTGCCTTAAGTTTCCTCAATAGCCTCTGATGTGGAACTTTATCGAAAGCCTTACTGAAGTCCATATACACAATATCATATTCACTACCATGATCTACCTCCTCAAACACCTTAGTGAAGAAAGTTAGTAAATTCGTAAGACAGGAACGCCCCTTAGTAAAACTGTGTTGAGATTCATTAATCAATTTATGCCTTTCAAGATGGCTACGAATTGCCTCGGCAATTATTGATCCCATGAATTTTCCAACTATGGAGGTAAGGCTTATTGGTCTATAGTTCGAAGCTAAGGACCTGTCACCTGCCTTGTAAATAGGTATTACATTTGCCATTTTCCACTTGTCTGGCACTATGCCAGTTTGTAGTGATATAGTGAAAAGATTAGCCAAAGGTATGCTAAGTTTCTCTTTACATTCCTTTAAAATTCTTGCAAACATTTCATCAGGTCCTGGAGATTTGTTAGGTTTTAATTTCTCTATTTGTCTGAGGACCATGTCACTAGTTACTCCATCCAATTGTACATAGTTTATTATTGTCCTATTTTACATAATTTTTTATTTCTGAAATTTCGATAGTATCTTAGTGAGTAAAAACTGAGAGGAAGTAGGTATTGAAAAGTTCACACATTTCCTTATCCCTTATTCCTTATCCCTGTCTGACCTGAGTTTCTATTAAGTGGGCCTATCTTGTCCCAAATCTTACTTCTGTATACCTGAAAGAACCCTTTTGGGTTAGTCTTCGAATCCCTTGCGACTTTTGTCTCATAATCCCTTTTTGCTTTTCTTATTCCTTGTTTTATTTCTCTCTTTAATTGAATATATTGATTTCTTAACTGCCCATACCCTCTTTTGATACGCCTATATGTGCCTCTCTTTTGATATTGTGAGCACATGAACACTTGTCTTGGCTTTACATTACTGCTAACCAGAACCCATGAATCTCTTTCACATTCAGGACTAAGATCTACGTTATTTAGTTTATAAGTGTCATGGTTATTTTCTTTTTCAATGTATAAATTAAACTGCATCTACCACTTCGCCGTCCACCGCATCAGTCTTCTCTGGCTCTCTAGTATCCTCGTTAGAGTTAATCCAACGGACTACTTTTGTGTCATTGAGAAACTTGCTTTTGTAACTGTTCCCTCATGTATGTCGTATATGTATAATGTAAACAACAAAGATACCAACTCTGACCCCTGAGGAACACTGCTTGCAACGTGTCCCCACTCTGATTGCTCTACATTTATGCATCTGTGTTACCTGATTATCAAGCACGCTTCTATCCACGAAAACAATTCTCCTCCTGTTACATGTGTCTCTACTTTCTTCAACAATCTCTGAAATGGATTCTGTATCTAAAGCCTCAAACATCTTAGTCAAAAAGAGTTAGTAAATTCGTGAGACATGAATGGCTTCGAATAGCATTGGCAGTTATTGATTCCACCAATTTTATCGCAATGGAGGTTAGTTTAACAGGTTTTTAATTCGAAGTTGTGGACATGTCTCCTACTGCTTTGTACACAAGCATCACATTTTCCATTTTCCACTTATCTAGTACTACGCTAGATATGTTGAAAACACTAACTGAAGGTTTGCCAAATTCCTCCTTACATTCTTATAGACTCCTAGATAACAGTTCATCAGGGCCTGGAGATTTATCTGGTTTTAATCTGCTTGTCTGAGACCCACGTCACTAGTGACTTCGACAGATCATAACTTATTTTCGTCCTGACCTATAATTTTTTTTTAATTCTGGAGTTTCTCTAGAATATTCCTGCATAAAAAGTGAAAGGAAATAAGTGTTGAAGCTTATACACATTTCCTTGTCACTGACGTAAGCTGACCTGACCTGACCTGAGCAACTTTTATAGGAGCCTTTGCGAGTTTAAATTTATAATCTCTTTTGGCTTTTCATATTAATTTTTTTTTATCTTTTTAACTGAATATATTAATTTTTAAATGGCCTCTCATCCCCTTTGAGCCTCCTGTAAATGTCTTATTTCATCCACGAAATGTATTAATATATTGTTTATCTATTTAGGGTAATTTTGTTTTATTTAATTTCCCTATTAGGCAGCTTTAATTATGCTTTAAAAATGTCATATTATCAACCATCACCACCTACCTGACCTACAAGATAATGACTGGTCAGGTCACACCAGTTCACATACCTGACCTTCAAGATAATGACTGGTCAGGTCACACCAGTTCACCCCACCCACGTAATTTCTCAGCCGTGTAAAATCGACTAAGCAAAAGTAGGGGACAATGACTTGGTTGTAGGTATTTTGGTAATTCTATGATATATTGAGACTGAGTAATTTGTGATCACTTTCTCCAAGTTCGTCCTTAACATCGAGATTATTAATTAATGATTCCTTATTAACATGAACCTAGTCATGCAGGTTATTTCCTCTAGTTAATTCCATCGCAAACTATTTTAAAAAGCAATCTTGGATCGTATAAAAAAAATCGCTAAATTTCCTGTCAAATTACTCCAGTCAGTTTGTCTAAAGTAAAAACCTCCTAATAACACAACATTTTCGTATCTAGATGTCTTAGCCATTTCATTCCATGGAAGTTTACTGTGTTCCCTAGGAAAGTTTAAGGGCCTGTAAATCACATCCACAATTAGTTTTTCACGTCCCTTGAGAAACTGTTGGCAAACAGATTCTCATATCTTGTCTAATGCAACAGTTTAAATTATCTCTGACATACATCGCCACTTGCCCAGCCTTCCTGTTGACCTCTGTTATAGCAATAATATCTATGCTTCCTGCACATGCAATTTATCTTAGTTCATCTATCATATTTCTTACGCCCCTATTATTAATATAACAGACCTGCCCTCTGCTGTCACTCTTTTTGGCGAACAGTTCCATTGCATTTATTAGTAATTTTATGATGAACAGTATCTTTTGAACATATCCCTGAGATATCCTGGCAATTTTTGCCGCTTTCGTCCCTCGTGCTGTAACCTGTTTGTTACCCACACACACACATCCCTACCTCTACTTTCTTTCAGTTTAAAGTCCTAGACAACTCAGCAACGGCCCCCTCGACAGAGTTGGCCAACGCTACCAACCCTGCCCCAGAGAGATGTACCCCAGATGTACCATAGAAATTATCCCAGTTGTGAATGAATGGAATTTCAAGTTCTTTGCAGTACTTATTTAGCCAACAATTTACTCCAATTACCCTAGACTTCCATTCATTGCCCACTCCTCTTCTAGGCAAAATGTTACATATGATCTGGACCTCTCCCTTAGACCTAATTAAATCTATAGCTATCCTGTACTTATCAAACAGCTCCTGTCTCCTGACCTCGATATCGTTTCCACCAGGACTGGGGTAGATAATGGGCTTGTTCCCATTACCTGACGTGGTAATATCCAACCTATTGATTATGTCACCAACCCCAGTTCGTGGAAAACACCCTCTGTCTCACCTTCCTATGTCTATTACAGAAGGCACAGCCAATGAACCTTTCCTATGAGTCAACGACCACAAAGATATTTGTACCTTTATTAGCGCACAGGAGTTAGTGTCACCTTTAACCTCATTGACCATTGTAGTACATTCATCCTGGAGAACAGAGAAGAGATGCGATTTCCTACTTTCTGATATGTTCTTCACTTTGATGTTCCTTCCTTAATTGGAAACGTCTACGCACTTGTAGTGGATGCCAACCTGCTCCCCACTGCTGGTAACCTGTTTATCTTTACTAACTCCAACCAACTCACATTCATTGTCATACTTACCCATGCAAATTTTTATTTTCTTTGTTTTCTCCTTGAGAAGTAGAACCTTCTTCAATACTTTGAACTTAGACCCTAAGACACTAGGGAAGCAAGCCATGGAGCTCTTTACCTCTCCATAATAATCCCCCAAAACAGCTCAGGACAGGTAGGACCCCTAATGACCAATCACCTCAGTTACTATAATGTAGATGGAATAGCAAATAAGAATGATGAATGGACAGTTTAGCACACACAGAGACAAAGCTCCTGGAGATGATAACAAATGAGAGCTTCCTGTTGGATATCAGACTATGAGGAAAGACTAAGGGAGTAAAAGAGGTGGAGGATTTGCACTGCCTATCTGAAACTGTGGAATGAATACATAGTAGACACTCCGAAAATTGGGGGTCCTAAGGTGGTGATAGCAGTTATATACAGGTCTCCAGCAAACAGGAAAAGGCCAAGAAAAGAATATGATTAAAATAACAGAGAAATATTGGATACATTAGCTGAGGTGGCCAGAAAAGCTTATAAGTAGGAAAAAATGCAGATCATTTGTGATTTTAACCTCATAGAGATAGAACCTAAAGCCACACAGGAGACCAGAAACACAGAGGGCTAATATGTTGAAGGGGATAAAGGTGAACTTCATGCACCAACATCTTAAGAGCACAACCAGAGAAAGAGGGAAGAGGATGAACCAGCAAGGCTGGACCTTGTATTCATGCTGAGTCATTCTGATATAAGGGAAAGAATGCGAGACACCAAACTTCGAAAAAGGAGACTTCACAGCCATGAGGCAATTCCTGAATGAGGTGCAGTAGGAAAGGGAACTAGGAGGGAATGCAATAAATGACATGAAGTATGTGGCCGAAAAGTGCAGGGAATCAGAAGAGAAATTCATATCCAGTTGCAAAAGAGGAAATGGGAAGAACAGAGCCCATGGTGGAAACAGGCCAAAGCTAAATGTGTCCGAGCATGGAAAAATATTGAATGTAAATAAGCGAGGAATACAAGGAATTGAGGAAAAGAGCTAGAAATGAATTTACATAAGAACATAAGAAAGAAAGATCACTGCAGCAGGCCTACTGGCCCATGCGAAGCACGTCCAAGTCTCCCACCGGCTTAAGCCAATGCCCCGACCCAGCCAGGTCAGGTTACATTCTCTTAAGGAAGGAGCACGGCATCTGACCTAGTAGCACAAGCTAGTCAGGACCAACTCACACCCACCCGCACCCACTCATATTTATCTAGCTTATTTTTAAAACTACACAACGTTTTAGCCTCTATAACTGTAATCGGGAGTTTGTTCCACTCATCGACAACTCTATTACCAAACCAATGCTTTCCTATATCCTTCCTGAATCTGAATTTATCCAACTTAAAGCCATTGCTGCGAGTCCTGTCAATACTAGATATTTTACTAGATATTTTTAGCAGGGCCCTCAGTCTATCTTCATAGGGAAGATTTCTGATACATGGGATCAACTTAGTCATCCTCCTTTGTACGTTTTCCAGTACATTTATATCCATTCTGTAATACGGTGACCAAAACTGTGCAGCATAATCTAGATGAGGCCTAACCAAGGATATATAGGGTTGAAGAACAACCTGATGACTCCAATTATTTATGCTTCTTGATATGAAGCCAAGGATTCTGTTCGCTTTATTGCTAACACTTATGCACTGCTGTCTTGGTTTTAGATTACTGCTAACCAGAACTCCTAAATCCTTTTCGCAATCAGTAGTATTAAGATCTACATTATTTAGTTTATATGTGGCATGGTTATTGTCCTGTCCAATATTTAGAACTTTGCCTTTATCTATATTAAACTGCATCTGCCACTTCTCCGACCACTGCAGAGCTTAATAGGAATAACCAGGAAGTCTAAGAGGAGCTCAACATGAAATGTAAGAGAGGTGTTTCCTGAGAGAGGAAGCAGAAGTACCACGTGTGCCACTAGCAACAATTTTCAACAAGTCATTCGACAAAGGGCAACTGCCGGAGGTGAAGACAACAGTAAATGTAGTCCCAATTTTTAATAAAGGAAACAGACAGGGAGCGTCAAACTGGAGACTAGTGTCACTGACATGCAAAGTATGGTGGATCACCTAGAAAGGAGTGGGTTCATACATGACAGCCCAGCACGAATTTAGATATGGTAAGTCCATTCTCAAAAACTCGCTGGAATTCTACAACAAAGAGAAATAAGGCAGGTGAGAGTGAGTGGGATAGATTGCAATTTCTTGGACTGTAAGAAGACCTTTGATACAGTACCTCACAAGAAACTTTATAGGAGCAAGTGTGAATAAGAGGGAAGGTACTTGAATTTAACGAGTGGATTGCACGATGGTCAGTACTGTACTGACACTTTTACAATTTCTTGATTACGTGAATGACATGTTTGGAGGAATGACATAAGTCGCAAATGTTGTAAACATTATTAGGAGAATACGAGCCGCTGAGGGCTAGAAAAGCCTAGAAGTGGATTTAGGAAGGCAGCAGGTCTTGTCTGATAAGACGCTACTCGAATTTAACCCCAGGAATTGCAAAGTAATAAAATTTGGAGAAGGGAAAGAACACCGTAGAAGGAGTACAGGCTCGGGAGGTAAAGGCAACAAACCTCACTCTGGTGAGTATTATATCAAACATATCGCCAGGGAACCACATCAAACCAAGAACCGCTGCATCATATGCGCGTCTGGCAAATCTAAGACTAAGTTTCAGAATTCTAAATTAGAAGTCATTCACGACTCAGAATAAGGTGTATGACAGGCTCATAGAAAAATGAAAAGAGATAAGTCCCAGAGCTAAGATAAATGACCCATGAATAAAAGATATGAACACCAAATTATGACAATAAAGGACTAGGGGTTAAATGGAAAAAAATATTGACAGAAACTGATAGTGTGAAGACGAGCAGACTGTTTGAGAAAGGGAAACAGGAACATGAGGGCACAGCTGGAAATTCAAAACACAGATGAGTCATAGGGATGTTATGAATTATTTCTTCAGTCTGTGAGTAGTCAGGAAGATGAAGGACCTGGAGACTAAAGTGATGGAGGCAGGATACATGCATAGTTTTGAGAAGAGGTACGATAACGCTCTCGATGCCAGAAGAGAATACACTTGTTATCGACTAGAAAAGAAGCAGGACTAGAGCTGAGACTCCTGTAATCCTATATAGGTGAGTACAAAGAAACACACACAAAAAAAGGGGGGGGACTACATATGAATGAGGGAACTAGAGGTAAAGACAGTAACTAGTGACCACTAGGTGGAGGGAGGCAGAGGAGAAGTTCATAAAGGGTAACAGAAAAAATGGTAAGACCAGAGTGATCCCATGGTTTAACTGGAGGTATAAAGAGGTCAAAACCAAGTGTGCTAGAGCATGGAAACAGTATAGAAGGCAAAGGACTCAAGAAAACAAGGAGTTGAGCAGAAGAACCAGAAACGAATATGCTGGGATAAGGAAAGAGGCCCAGAGGCAATACGAGAATGACATAGCATCAAAAGTCAAATCTGAACCAAAGTTGTTATACAGTCACATTAGGAGAAAAACAACAGTCAAGGAAGGAGGGGAGCTCACAAAGAATGACCAGGAAGTATGTGATGAACTAAACACAAGATTTAGAGAAGTATTCACAAACCGTATAGGCAGGGTGCACCAGCAGGTGCTGGACACAATACACATAACCAAGGTAGAGGTGAAGAAACTGCTAGGTGAACTAGATACCTCTAGGGCGGTGGGCCCAGGTAACATATCTCCATGGGTCCTGAGAGAGGGAGCAGAAGAACTGTTTGTGCCGCTAGCAGCTCGATAGATTTTCGAAACAGGGCAATTGCCTGAAGTGTGGAAGACAGCAAATGTGGTTCCAGTTTTTAAGAAAGGAGACAGACAGGCAGCGTTAAACTACAGACCAGTGTCACTGACATGTATAGTATGTAAAGTCATGGAAAAGATTACCAAGAGAAGAGTGGTGGAGCATATTGAAAGGGTTGGGGTCATACATGACAATCAGCACGGCTTTAGGCACGGGAAATCCTGCATCTTCTTGGAATGCAAGAAGGTTTTTGACACAGTACTACACAAGAGACTAGTTAAAAAATTAGAGGAACAGGCAGGAATAGTAAGGAGAGTAGTGCAATGGATCAGGGAATACCTGACAGTAAGGAAACAATGAGTGTTGGTACGCAATGAAATGTCAGAGTGGGCGCATGTGTCGAGTGGGATTCCACAAGGGTCAGTTCTAGGTCTCGTGCTGTTTCTTGTATACGTGAATGACATGATGGAAGGAATAGGTTCAAAGGTGTTGCTGTTCACTGATGATGTGAAACTGACGAGGAGAATACAAGCAGGAGAGGATAGGTAAGATTACAAGGGGATCTGGATAAGCTACAAGTCTGGTCCAACAAATGGCTCCTGGAATTTAAACCTAACAAGTGCAAAGTCATGAAGACTGGGAAAGGACAAAGAAGACCGTAGACGAAGAACAGGTTAGGGAAGCAAAGGCTGCAAACTTCACCTAAAGAAAAGGATCTTGCGGTAAGCATTATACCGAGCATGTCCCCTGAGGCACACATCAATCAACTAACTGCTGCACTACACGGGCGCTTGGCAAATACGAGAATAGCATTTCGACATCTAAGTAAGAAGTCATTCACGACACTGTACACGTTGTATGTCAGGCCCAGTCTGGACAAAGTGCAAAAGTTTGCAACAAAAACTAGTCCTGGAACTGAGGGGTATGTCTTACGAGGAGAGGTTATGGTAACTTAATCTGATGACACTAGAGGATAGGAGGGAGGAGGTGACATGATAACGTATAAAATTCCTGAGAGGAATTGACAAGGTGGACAGGGCTCGAATGTTTCAGAGATGGGATACAGGAACAAGGGGCCACAATTGGAAGCTGAAAAACCCCAGATGAGTCATAGGGATGTTAGGAAGTATTTCTTTAGCCTTAGAGTTGTCAGGAAGTTGAATAATCTGGACAGTGAAGTAGTGGAAACAAGTTCCATACATAGCTTTAAGAAGAGGTATGATCAAGCTCATGGAGCAGGGAGAGAGTAAATTTGTATCGACCAGTGAAGAGGCAGGGCCAGGAGCTATGACTCGACCCCTGCAACCACATATAGGTGAGTACATACACACACACACACTCACTCACACACACACACACACAGCCCCTGTGGTCTGGTGGCTAAAGCTCTCGCTTCACGCACGGAGGGCCGGGTTCGATTCCCGGCGGGGCGGAAACATTTCGAAGTGTTTCCTTACACACACACACACATACACACACATACATACAACAGGCCTAGTGTCTAATCGACATGTGCCTAGGACAAAATAAAAGAGAGAGAGGAGAAGACAGCGAGGTACGGAGGGCACCAGGCCCAAGCAGAAGGACAAACACACCCACTGGAAGCACTCACGGAGGGCCTCAAATCAAAGCAACCCATCGGCAACCATATATTTTAACATCACACACACATCATTCCCCTGTCCCCACCCCAGCAACCCAAAACCCACCATCACAACTACCCCACCCCATCACAAACCCCACCCCACCAAAACTCACACTCCAACAATACACCCCCACCCATGCAGCAACCCCCTACCCACCAAGATCCCCCTGGGCCACAGTATTGGAAACGAGGTTGAAGGTTTGGTACACAAATGCTGATGGAATCACGAATAAGTATGAAGAGTGGAATGAAAGAATAGGTGAAACGTCCCCAGACATCATAGCCGTCACAGAAACTAAACTAAATGAGGCAATAACAGACGCAATCTTCCCACAGGGATATCAGATCCTGAGGAAAGATAGAAGGAGCAGGGGAGGAGGAGGGGTCGCACTGCTCGTAAGGAACCATTGGAGATTCAAGGAAATGGAAGGATTGGAAGTGTGTGGTGAAAGGGACTTTATAGTAGGTACCATCCAGTCTAGGGAGCACAAGATAGTCATTGCAGTGATGTATAACCCACCACAGAACTGCAGGAGGCCAGGAGAGGAATATGACGAGAACAGCAGAGCAATGGTGGACACTTTGGAAGAGGTGGCAAGAAAAGTGCACATGAGCTGAGCGAAGTTACTGGTCATGGTCGATTTCAACCACAGGGAGTTCGACTGGGAGAACAAAGAACACGTGGGGGTCCAGAAACTTGGAGAGCCAAGATGATGGACGTGGTAATGGAAAACCTGATGCACCAACTTGTCAGAGACACGACCAGAGAGAGAGGTGAGGACGAACCAGCAAGGCTGGACCTTGTATTCACCCTGAGCAGCTCAGATATCGAAAACATAACACACGAGAGCCCCCTGGGAGCCAGCGACCATATGGTGCTGAGCTTTGTGTACATTGTAGAGCTACAGGTGGAGACGGAAAATGGTGCTGAAAGAGACAAACCAGACTTTAAAAGAGGGGACTACACGGGTATGAGCAATTTCCTGCAGGAGGTTCTGTGGGAAAGGGAAATGGAAGGACAGTCAGTAAATGAAATGATGGAATACGTAGCAGCAAAATGCAAGGAGGCAGAGGAACGGTTTATACCCAAAGGAAAAAGATTAAATGGGAAGACCAGAAAGAGCCCCTGGTTTACCCAAAGGTGCAGGGAGAAGAAGGCTCAGAGTGTCAGAGAATGGAAAAAGGTACAGAAGGCATAGAACCCAAGTAAACAAATAGATTAGTCGAAGAGCTAGAAACGAGTATGCACAGGTACGGAGGGAGGCCCAGAATTAGTACGAAAATGACATAGCATCGAAAGTCAAGTCTGACCCGAAACTGATGTACAGTCACATCAGAAGGAAGACAACAGTCAAGGACCAGGTGATAAGGCTGAGGAGAGAGGATGGGGAACTCACAAGTAATGATCAAGAGGTATGTGAGGAGCTCAACTCAAGGTTTAAGGAAGTATTCACAGTGGAGGCAGGAAGGCAGCTGGGTAGACAGGACAGGGGGTGTCACCAACAAGGGATGTATCAAGTGCTGAAGGGCATACACACAACTGAGGTGGAGGTGAAGCAGTTACTCAGTGACCTTGATACCTCAAAGGCGATGGGTCCGGACAATATCTCCCCGTGGGTCCTTCGGGAAGGAGCTGAGGTTCTGAGTGTGCCACTTACCATAATATTCAAAACATCCCTTGAAACTGGGCAGCTACCTGAGATATTTAAAAAGGCCAACGTAGTCCTGATCTTTAAAAAAGGAGACAGAAAAGAGGCACTAAACTATAGACCATTGTCACTTACGTGTATAGTGTGCAAAGTCTTAGAGAAAATCATCAGGAAAAGAATGGTGGAGCATCTGGAGCAGAACAGGATAATCAACGACAGACAGCACGGATTCAGGGAAGGCAAATCCTGTGTAACAAACCTCCTGGAGTTCTATGATAAAGTAACAGAGGTAAGGCAAGAGAGAGAAGGGTGGGTTGACTGCATTTTCCTGGACTGCAGGAAGGCCTTCGACACAGTTCCTCATATGAGATTAGTAAAGAAGTTGGAAGACCAAGTGTGTATAACAGGAAGGGCACTGGAATGGATCAGGGAATACCTCACAGGGAGGCAACAATGGGTCATGGTGCGCGATGAGGTATCACAGTGGGCGCCGGTGACGAGCGGTGTACCACAGGGTCAGTCCTAGGACCAGTGCTATTCTTGGTATATGTGAATGACATGACGGACGGGATAGACTCAGAAGTGTCTCTGTTCGCAGATGATGTGAAATTAATGAGAGAATCACATCGGATGAAGACCAAGCAGGACTTCAACGAGACCTGGACTAGCTTGACATCTGGTCTAGCAACTGGCTTCTCAAATTTAACCCCACCAAATGCAAAGTCATGAGGATCGGAGAAGGGCAAAGAAGACCGCTGACAGAGTACAGGCTAGGTGGACAAAGGCTACAAACCTCATCAAAGGAGAAAGACCTTGGGGTGAGTATAACGCCAAGCACGTCTCCGGAAACACACAACAACCAGATAACTGCGGCAGCATATGGGCGACTGGCAAACCTAAGATTAGCGTTCCGTTACCTTAACAAGGAATCGTTCAAGACACTGTACACCGTGTACGTCAGGCCCATACTAGAGTATGCAGCACCAGTCTGGAACCCACACCTGGTCAAGCACGTCAAGAAATTAGAGAAAGTGCAAAGGTTTGCTACAAGGCTAGTTCCACAGCTCAGGGGAATGATATATGAAGAAAGGTTGAGGGAAATAGGACTAACAACACTGGAAGACAGAAGGGTTAGAGGAGACTGATAACGACATACAAAATACTGCAGGGAATCGACAAGGTAGATAGTGACAGGATGTTCCAGAGAGGGAACACAGAAACAAGGGGACACAACTGGAAGCTGAAGACTCAGATGAGTCAAAGGGATGTTAGGAAGCACTTCTTCAGCCATAGAGTAGTTAGGAAGTGGAATAGTCTAGCGAACGATATAGTGGAGGCAGGAACCATACATAGTTTTAAGACAAGGTATGATAAAGCTCATGGAGCAGGGAGAGCAGAGACCCAGTAGCAGACAGCGAAGAGGCGGGGCCAGGAGCTGAGTCTCGACCCCTGCAACCACAATTAGGTGAGTACAATTAGGTGAGTCACACACACACACGAGGACAAGGCAGAACTACAAAGGGATCTGGACAGGCTGCAAGCCTGGTCCAGCAATTGGCTCCTGGAGTTCAACCCCACCAAGTGCAAAGTCATGAAGATTGGGGAAGGGCAAAGAAGACCGCAGACGGAGTACAGTCTAGGGGGTCAGAGACTACAAACCTCACTCAAGGAAAAAGATCTTGGGGTGAGTATAACACCAGGCACATCTCCTGAGGCGCACATCAACCAAATAATTACTGCAACATACGGGCGCCTAGCAAACCTAAGAACAGCATTCCGACATCTTAATAAGGAATCGTTCAGAACCCTTTACACTGTGTACGTTAGGCCCATACTAGAGTATGCAGCACAAGTCTGGAACCCACACCTAGCCAAGCACATAAAGAAACTAGAGAAAGTGCAAAGGTTTGCAACAAGACTAGTCCCGGAGCTAAGGGGTATGTCCTACTAGGAGAGGTTAAGGGAAATCGACCTGACGACATTGGAGGACAGGAGAATAGGGGGGATATGATAACGACATATAAAATACTGAGAGGAATTGACAAGATGAACAGAGACAGAATGTTCCAGAGATGGGACACAGCAACAAGGGGACACAGTTGGAAGTTGAAGACTCAGATGAATCACAGGGATGTTAGGAAGTATTTCTTCAGTCACAGAGTGGTCAGGAAGTGGAATAGCTTGGGAAGTGATGTAGTGGAGGCAGGATCCATTCAAAGCTTCAAGAAAAGGTTTGATAAAGCTCATGGCGAAGGGAGAGTGACCCAGTAGCGGCCAGTGAAGAGGCGGGGCCAGGAGCTATGACTCGACCCTGCAACCACAACTAGGTGAGTACAACTAGGTGAGTACATACACACACACACACACTCACACACACACAGATAAGAAGAGGTATGTTAAAGCTAATGGAGCAAGAAGAGTGACTTAGTAGCGACCAGTGAAGAGGCGAGGCTAGGAGCTGTGACTCGACCCCTGCAACCACAACTAGGTGAGTACACATCACACGCAGACATCAGCGAGTCATGGTACGTGACGAGGTGTCAGAGTGGGTGCCTGTGACGAGCGGGTTTCCACAGCGGTCAGTCCTAGGACCGGTGCTGTTTCTGGTATATGTGAATGACATGACGGAAGGAATAGACTCAGAAGTGTCTCTGTTTGCAGATGATGTGAAGTTAATGAGAGAAATTCAATCAAACGAGGACCAAGCAGAACTACAAAGGGATCTGGACAGGCTGCAGGCCTGGTCTAGAAACTGGCTCCTGGAGTTCAACCCCACTAAGTGCAAAGTCATGAAGATTGGGAAGGGCAAAGAAGACCACAGACGGAGTACAGTCTAGGTTGCCAGAGACTACAAATCTCACTCGAAGAAAAGGATCTTGGGGTGAGTATAACATCGGGCACATCTCCTGAGGTGCACATTAACCAAATAACTGCTGCAGCATATGGGCGCTTAGCAAACCTAGGAATAGCATTCCGACATCTCAATAAGGAATCGTTCAGTGCCCTGTACACCGTTTATGTCAGGCCTATATTTTCGTATGCAGCAGCAGTTTGGAACCCACACCTAGCCATGCACGTAAGAAAATTAGAGAAAGTGCAAAGGTTTGCAACAAGACTAGTCCCGGATCTAAGAGGAATGTCCTACAAGGAGAGGTTAAGGGAAATCAACCTAATGACACTGGAGGACAGGAGAGATAGGGGGATATGATAACGACATAAAATATTGAGAGGAATTGACAAGGTGGACAGAGACAGAATGTTCCAGAGATGGGACACAGTAACAAGGGGTCACAATTGGAAGTTGAAGACTCAGATCAATCACAGGGATGTTAGGAAGTATTTCTTCAGTCACAGAGTTGTCAGGAAGTGGAATATTCTGGGAAGTGATGTAGTTGAGGCAGGATCCATACATAGCTTTAAGAAGAGGTATGATAAAGCTCATGGAGCAGTAAGAGTGACCTAGTAGCGACCAGTGAAGAGGCGGGGCTAGGAGCTGTGAATCGACCCCTGCAACCACAACTAGGTGAATACACATGATAAAGCTCATGGAGCAGGGAGAATGACCTAGAAGCGATCAGTGAAGAAGCGGAGCCAGGAGCTATCACTCGACTCCTGCAACCATAACTACATGAGTACAACTAGATGAGTACATTAACTCAACCACACACTACCACACTCACACAAACTTAAAAAAATGGGTTCCCAAGGGAACCGGGATAGCTGGTCTGAGAAGTAAGCATGGGCAAAAAGGCTCTACAGCACAAATGGAACTAGAGTGGGAAAAAAATCTAAATGAGTTTTGTAACACAGCAGTGAAGATATCTACAGAGACAAGGAGTTGAATTAACGAGTTGTAGCTGCTGAGGCAAACATGCAGAGCTTGGCTGAGGAAATGGTAGTGCTGAAGAGGGAATGAGAGAAAAGGACTGATAGGAGCACAGTGCTGGAAACAGGAATATAGTGACAGTGAGGGGACTGAAAAGGGTAAGAAGTCTCTTGCAGAAGTAATATCAGGCACTGGGATGTCTGGAAGATGCTTAAATTGGATCCAGAGTTATGGAGGGAAAAAATGGGAAGAGGAGAGGGACAGGTCGCTTATTATTCATTGGCTTTATGAGACGAATGAGAGGACCTACGACGAAAGAAGACAGTGGAAGGTAAAAGAGATTGAGAGCATCATCGCAATAACAGCAGAAAAGAACATGGCCCTGCTGAAATTTTTTCAGAGACTTGAGGGGTATTCGAAGGGAAAAAACACCCAGTCAAATTGGCATTGAAGACAGAAATAGAATGAAACAAAATCCTCCAGCAGAAACAACTGTTGAAATGTTCCCCAAAGTACCAGTACCTCCACCATGACAACACAAAAAAATGGGATCAACTGAGAGAGTTAGAAGAAGCCAGAGGAAGGAAGGGGAGACAGAGCAGGCGCTGACAGACACAACACCCCACAAAACCACCCACAGAATCCCCTCAACCCCTACCACCCCACGTCAACCAAACACAATAACCAGAAACAAGCCACACTCCACATTCAGTCCCCCTTCCCCATCAGCCCTTAGGTCAATAAAGAGTCCTAACGGATATTCTTTATTTTCAAGTGCTGTGTAAAGTAGGTCCAGCATTTTTACAATTGCATCGTTTGTGCTTTTTTTTTTTTCAAAAGGCAAATTGGCAGGGGTTGAGTATGTTTTGTACTGTAATGAACGAATATAGCCTCTTGTGCAAGAGTTTCTCAAAGATTTTGGATAGCAACGGTAAGTTCGAGATTGTCCTGTAGTTATTTACATCTGTGGGGTCACCACCTTTGTGAATTGGTGTAACCCTTGCTGCCTTGAGGGGTGCCGGGAAAGTGCTAGTTTCTAGTGATTTGTTAAAAAGTAGTGAAATAGCAGGCGAGAGGACATGAGCAGCTCACTTGTACAATAATGGTTGGACTTGAGACAGATTCCCTGATTTATTCTTAAGTGACTTTATAATCATGGTGACTTCAGTGGGTTCTGTAGGCGGAAGATAGAAGGAGGTTGGGAAATTTCCATCTAAGTAATCACTTGCTTGGGCATTGGTACCTGGGATTTTACTGGCGAGATTTGATCCTATGGTTGAGAAGAAGTCATTTAACTTGTTAGCTGTATCAATAGACTGTAGTTGTGTTTCATTTGGTTTAGTCAGGACAATATCCCTAGCTTTTTTTCAGTTTGTGACCCAAAATCTGAGAGAGCGTTTTCCAGGTCTTTTTTATATATATTCTTGTTTCAATGAATCTGCTGGAATAGTACAATTGCTTGGCCTTTCTTATTAGTTTGGTGAGAACTGATGTATATACAGTATATAAGCTACTTCTTCGCACATATGCTGTATTCTTTTCAAGATTGATGGACTGATTACATCGACTCAAGGCTGAGGGACTGATTACCTCAAACTCCTCCTGTTCTTCACCATTCCCCTTTGTATGGACTGACGAAGCCACTGTGTGGCGAAACGTTTCCTCAATAAAGATACCCAAGTGTATACCTGGGGAGGGTTTCGGGGGTCAACGCCCCCGCGGCCCGGTCTGTGACCAGGCCTCATGGTGGATCAAGGCCTGATCAACCAGGCTGTTACTGTTGGCCGCACGTAACCCGACGAACGAACATACAAATTTTGAACAGTTGTCTTGAAACCACACATGTCTTATAGGCACATTATAATATATTATGCTGATATAACTTGATAGCATATGAGAGGTTTTTACAAAGTAGAAGTGATGCAAGGAGGGAAGAGTATATGGAGAGAAAAAGAGAGGTTAAAAGAGTGGTGAAGCAATGTAAAAAGAGAGCAGATGAGAGAGTGGGTGAGATGTTATCAGCAAATTTTGTTGAAAATAAGAAAAAGTTTTGGAATGAGATTAATAAGTTGAGGAAGCCTAGAGAACAAATGGATTTGACAGTTAAAAATAGGAGAGGAGAGTTATTAAATGGAGAGTTAGAGGTATCGGGAAGATGGAGAGAATATTTTGAGGATTTGTTAAATGTTGATGAAGACAGGGAAGCTGTGATTTCGTGTGTAGGGCAAGGAGGAATAACATCTTGTAGGAGTGTGGAAGAGCCAGTTGTGGGTGTAGGGAAGTTCGTGAGGCAGTGGGTAGAATGAAAGGGGTAAGGCAGCTGGGATTGATGGGATAAAGATAGAAATGTTAAAAGCAGGTGGGGATATAATTTTGGAGTGGTTGGTGCTATTATTTAATAAATGTATGGAAGAGGGTAAGGTACCTAGGGATTGGCAGAGAGCGTGTATTGTTCCTTTGTATAAAGGCAAAGGGGACAAAAGAGAGTGCAAAAATTATAGGGGAATAAGTCTGTTGAGTGTACCTGGTAAAGTGTATGGTAGAGTTATTATTGAAAGAATTAAGAGTAAAACAGAAAGCAGGATAGCAGATGAACAAGGGGCTTTAGGAAAGGTAGGGGGTGTGTAGACCAAGTGTTTACAGTGAAACATATAGGTGAACAGTATTTGGATAAGGGTAAAGATGTTTTTGTGGCATTTATGGATTTGGAAAAGGCGTATGATAGGGTAGATAGGGGGCAATGTGGCAGATGTTGCAGGTGTATGGAATAGGAGGAAGGTTACTGAAAGCAGTGAAGAGTTTTTATGAGGATAGTGAGGCTCAGGTTAGAGAGTGTAGGAGGGAAGGGGACTATTTCCCAGTAAAAGTGGGCCTTGGACAAGGATGTGTGATGTCACCGTGGTTGTTCAATATATTTATAGATGGGGTTGTAAGAGAAGTGAATGCGAGGGTCTTGGCAAGAGGTGTTGGGCTAAAAGATAAAGAAGCAAATACAAAGTGGGAGTTGTCACAGTTGCTTTTTGCTGATGACACTGTGCTTTTGGGAAATTCTGAAGAGAAGCTGCAGAGGTTGGTGGATGAATTTGGTAGGGTGTGTAAAAGAAGAAAATTGAAAGTGAATATAGGAAAGAGTAAGGTGATGAGGATAACAAAAAGAATAGGTGACGAAAGATTGGATATCAGATTGGAGGAGAGAGTATGGAGGAGGTGAATGTATTCAGATATTTGGGAGTGGACATGTCGGCGGATGGGTCTATGAAGGATGAGGTGAATCATAGCATTGATGAGGGAAAAGGGTGAGTGGAGCACTTCGGAGTCTGTGGAGACAAAGAACCTTGTCCATGGAAGTAAAGAGGGAATGTATGAGAGTATAGTTATACCAACGCTCTTATATGGGTGTGAAGCATGGGTGATGAATGTTGCAACGAGGAGAAGGCTGGAGGCAGTGGAGATGTCATGTCTGAGGTCAATGTGTGGTGTGAATATAATGCAGAGAATTCGGAGTTTGGAAATTAGGAGGAGGTGCGGGATTACCAAAACGATTGTCCAGAGAGCTGAGGAGGGGTTGTTGAGGTGGTTTGGACATGTAGAGAGAATGGAACGAGACAGAGTGACTTCGAGAGTGTATAAATCTGTAGTGGAGGGAAGGCGGGGTAGGGGTCGGCCTAGGAAAGGTTGGAGGGAGGGGGTAAAGGAAGTTTTGTGTGCGAGGGGCTTGGACTTCCAGCAGGCATGTGTGAGCGTGTTTGATAGGAGTGAGTGGAGGCATATGGTTTTTAATACTTGACGTGCTGTTGGAGTGTGAGCAAGGTAACATTTATGAAGGGATTCAGGGAAACCGGCAGGCCGGACTTGAGTTCTGGAGATGGGAAGTACAGTGTCTGCACTCTGAAGGAGGGGTGTTAATGTTGCAGTTTTATAACTGTGGTGTAAAGCACCCTTCTGGCAAGACAGTGGAGTGAATAATGATGAAAGTTTTTCTTTTTCGGGCCACCCTGCCTTGGTGGGAATCGGCCGATGTGTTAATAAAAATAAAAAAAATAACTTGATATATACAAATGCTGTAAAAATTGTAATTTATTTCTGATCAAAAGAGATATTATTACTTCATAGAAAACTCATGATTATTGTTTCCACAACCTAAAACTTGAGACGATACCGACGACCCAATGTCGGCCGATATCGATGCCCAATTTCCAACCGATACCGATATTTTTCCTATATTTAGTATTTTTAAAATTATGATAACAGTGTTCAATGTACAAGAGAATGCTTATTGCTAAGTAGATTATAATTAACCCAAGAAGGTTAAATATTAAATACCTTAATTTCCCTGTGATGTCAATATCATTAGTAATTAAAGACACCCTTCCCCCCCCCTCCCCCCCGAGACTAACAAACTGAAACAAAGAAACATCGAAATTCAGAAATTATCTGCGTAAATAATTCGATGAAACATTATCAGAAATCAATTTCGAAAATGAAAATTTTGAGTAATTCCCAGTTACATTGTTCAACACTCATAATACTGTTAATTTAAAACTTAAAAGAAAACATTTTGAATTTGGAAAAAAAAAAAAACTTACTTCATTGCAATAAATAGAAACTCTAAACCTAAAATTATAGTTCATAATTATTCAACCAAATTAACTGACAAATTTCATTTATTCATTTGCAAGTTTTTTAAACTCTGATGAAAAACACTGAAACATAGAAAAAATAAAACATGCATTATTCTAATACCTAAAATAAAAAATAAAAAATATACATATGTACTTTATTCTAATAGCAAAAAAATAAAAAAATCTCAAACTGAAGTTAAGAAACATCAACGTCTACCCATTTTTTCTAAGTTAAGGAGGACTGTTTCCTTCAATACTTAACAATCTTCAATGTCTACTGAAGAGGGGATGACCTCAGATATTTAATGGATAGGCATTACGAAGTCATGTGACATCAAGGAGTAGACAACTGTCTAGGTGTAAACACCTTGGTCTTAATCAAACAAAATTATTGACACAAAACCAGCCTAGGGACAGACGGCCCCGTAAAGTAAACACAAAGAAGACGCTGTAGACTGGTGGACAATTCAGTGTTTACAAACAATGTTTGATACTCAAGGTGGTTGATATTTATACTAAGATAATAATCATATGCATCAGGGTGGTTAACACGCCACCCTGGAGTTTACCTGGAGAGGGTTTTGGGGGTCAACGCCCCCGCGGCCAGGTCTGAGACCAGGCCTCATGGTGGATCAGAGTCTGATCAACCAGGCTGTTACTGCCGGACGCACGCAAACTGACGTACTAACCACAGCCCGGTTGGTCAGGTACTGAATTTAGGTGCCTGTCCAGTGCCTTCTTGAAGACAGCCAGGGGTCTATTGGTAATCCTAATGTATGCTGGGAGGCAGTTGAACAGTCTTGGGCCCCGGACACTTATGGTGTTGTCTCTCAGTGTACTCGTGGCGCCCCTGCTTTTCATCGGGGGAATGTTGCATCTCCTGCTGAGTCTTTTGCTTTCATAGGGAGTGATTTTCGTGTGCAGGTTTGGTACCAATCCCTCCAGGACCTTCCAAGTGTATATTATCATGTATCTCTCTCGCCTGCATTCCACGGAATACAGATCAAGGACCTTCAACCGTTCCCAATAATTTAGGTGCTTTATCGTACTTATGTGTGCTGTGAAAGTTCTTTGTACACTCTCCAGGTCTGCAATGTCGCCAGCCTTGAAGGGGGCAGTTAGTGTACAGCAGTATTCCAGCCTAGAGAGAACACGTGTTTTGAAGAGTATCATCTTGGGCTTGGCGTCCCTAGTTTTGAAGGTTCTCATTATCCATCCTATAATTTTCGTAGCCGATGAGGTAGATACATTGTTGTGGTCTTTAAAGGCGAGATCCTCTGACATTATCACTCCCAAGTCCTTCACATTTCTTTCTCGGTCTATTGTATGGTTAGAATTTGTCGTATACCTTGATACATTTTTTATTTCCTCAAGTTTTCCATATCTGAGTAGTTGAAATTTCTCTTCGTTGAACTTCATATTGTTTTGAGTGACCCATTTGAAGATTTGGTTGATGTCCGCTTGGAGTTTTGCAGTGTCTTCAATGGAGGTCACTGCCATGGCAATCCGAGTGTCATCCACAAAGGAAGAGGATGAGGAACAGAATGGGAGCGAGTACTGTGCCTTGTGGAACAGAGCTTTTCACCGTGGCCGCCTGGGACTTTACTCTGTTTACTATTACTCTTTGTGTTCTATTTGTCAGGAAGTTATAGATCCATCTACCAACTTTTCCTGTTATTCCTTTATCACGCATTTTGTATGCTATTACGCCATGGTCACATTTGTCGAAAGCTTTTGCAAAGTCTGTGTTTACTACATCTGTATTTTGTTTGTCCTCAACAGCATCCAGGACCCTGTCATAGTGGTCCAGGAGCTGGGACAGGCAGGAGCGACCTGCTCTAAACCCGTGTTGCCCTGGGTTGTGTAATTGATGGGTATCTAGGTAGATAACGATCTTGCTTCTTAGAACCCTCTCAAAGAATTTTATGATATGGGATGTTAGTGCTATCAGTCTGTAGTTCTTTGCTATTACTTTACTGCCACCCTTGTGGAGTGAGGCTATGTATGTTGTTTTTAGTGTGTGGGATGACCCCTGTGTCCATGCTCCCTCTCCAAAGAATGCTGAAGGTATGTGACAGGGGCTTGTTGCAGTTCTTGATGAACACGGAGTTCCATGAGTCTGGGCCTGGGGCAGAGTGCATAGGCATGTCATTTATTGCCTTTTCAAAGTCTTGTGGAGTTAGAATAATATCCGAGAATTTTGAGATGGCCAACCCATAGTTAACACATCACTTTCAGTGCACATTACACAACCCATAGTTAACACACCATCCTCAGTACACATCACACAACCCATAGTTAACACACTATTCCTTCAATGCACATTACACAACCCATAGTTAACACACCACCCTCAGTGCACATCACACAACCCATAGTTGGTGACCTTTTATAGCTCAGTGGTTGTTGTTATGTTCCACATCGCCGGTCTCAATGCATAGCCAGGGGGACCTGTACTTATCTCAGTGAGGACGTGTCTAGTGAACTCTCTGTGGACTGAACCATCTTTGCTCTGTGAAGACTTTTCTACTGTGCTCTCCGTTCTTAGCTACCTGAGATTGGATGATATCTTCCCTCGACTACAAGCAGCTATATCTCCAACTTAAGGCGGAATTAACAGAAGCTAGAAGAAAAATTCAACGTTTGAAGGGTATATGCAAGGATTATCCCCGGAACAATGTCGCCGATGATCAGACCAACGAATGGATGCTAGTCGGATCTGAAGGGACGAAGCTGAAGTTGAAGAAGGTCCGGGAAGACTGCTGTGAATACCAGGAACTCTTTTTCCTTGTTATCAGACAATGTGAAGATCGAAGACCATCTCTACAAAGACCATCTCTACAAAGACCATCGAGAGCGTCATGTACACCGCCAGTCGAGGTAAGGACATTGTTTTAGTTGGTGACAGTCAGATTAGGCTTATGGATAGGGAATTTTGTCTTAAGGATAGGAATAGGAGGCGGCAGAGGGTGTGCTATCCTTGGGCTGGGATGAAGGATATTGTTAGCCGTCTGGACGACATCATGAGAGGTAATGGGAGCAATCCTATTATCTGTCTCAGTGCTGGAGGCAACGATGTTGGCAGGCATAGGAGTGAGGAGCTGATTAGCAGCTATAGGTCAGCAATAGCCAGAATTAGGAAGAAGGGTGGGAACCCTGTCATATGTGGTATTTTGCCAAGGAGAGGAGTTGGAAATGAATGGTTGTCCAGGGCAATTGGTGTCAATTGCTGGCTGGACAAATACTGTAAGAAAAATGCAGTAACATTCATTGACAACTGGGACCTCTTCTATGGCAGAAATGACATGTATGCCAGGGATGGGGTTCACTTATCTAGGTCTGGGGTGGGGGCACTGGCAACTCCAGTGGAGGGAGGTGTTAGGGCTTTAAACTAGTAAAAGTTAGTGGTATGGGTTATGGGGGGAAAACAGTGAAGTCCCAGTGTATTAATGTTATGAATTTTAGGGGAACTAGTAATAGGCAGAATAAGGTGGGTATTGGAAAGTCAGTGGCACTAGGTGACAAGGACAGTAATAGGTATAGTGGAAAAACAGAAATGAACAAGAAGAGGAAAGAGAAGGGAGTTTTCTGAATATTTTTTATACTAATAGTCGTAGTGCGAGGAATAAGATGGACGAGTTGAGATTAGTTGCAAGTACAGGTAATATTGATGTTTTTGCAATAACTGAAACATGGTTTAATATGAAAAATCGGGACTTGCCTGCCGAATGTCACATTCAGGGTTTTAAATTGTTCCAAGTAGACAGAAGTATCGGGAAGGGGGGTGGGGTGGCACTCTATGTCCGTGATCATTTAAATTGTTGCATAAAAACGGATATAAAGTCTGAAATAACACATACAGAGTCTGTCTGGATAGAATTTTCAGAGGGGTGTGAAAAATTAATTTTAGGCGTGATATACCGTCCCCCAAACTTAGATAGGGAACAAGGGAAACTACTTTGGGAGGAAATTGTTAAGGCCACAAGGCACGATAACGTAGTAATTCTAGGGGACTATAACTTTAGTCAAATTGATTGGAATTTCTTGACAGGGAATTTAGAATCAAACGACATTTTAGAAGTAGTTCAGGATTGTTTTTTGAAGCAGTTTGTGACAGAACCTACAAGGGGAAATAACCTACTTGACTTGGTTCTGGCAAACAAGGAATCCCTTGTTAATAATTTAGAAATTACAGACGAACTCGGCACAAGCGACCACAAGTCAATTACCTTTAGCATTGAATGAATGTATGATAGTATGGATAATTCAGTAACAGTACCAGACTTTTGCTTAGCAGATTATAATGGGCTTAGAGAACACTTATCAACTGTGGACTGGAGTAACGAAGAGAGCTATCAATATGACAGCTTTCTTAACACTATACAGGCGCCCAAAGAACATTTATCCCGTATAAAGAAATTAGATCAAGTAGAAATGACCCAAATGGATGAATAATAGCTCAAATATCTTTTAGGGCAGAAGAAAGGAATTTATAGGCGAATAAATAGAGGTGAGGGTCATCTTATAAATCAGTATACTGATATTAAGAGGGACGTTAAAAAGGGTATAAGAAAAGCTAAACGGGACTATGAAATTAAAGTTGCTAGGGATTCAAAAACTAACCCAAAAAGTTTTTCCAGGTTTATAGAACAAAGTTAGGGATAAGATAGGTCCCCTTAAAAATATCTCTGGGCATCTTACTGAAAGGATAATGATATGTGCTCTATTTTTAATAATTATTTTCTCTAGGTTTTCACACAGGAAAGACACTAATAATATCCCAGTAATTAATTTTTATAGTGACCTGAAGAAGATAAATTATGTAATATCACAGTCACTAGCGAAACAAGTAGACCGACTGAAACAAAATAAATGACGGGTCCTGATGAGCTTTTTGCAAGGGTTTTATGGAATGCAAAATGGAACTCTGTGAACCAATATCTAACATTTTTAATTTATCTCTTCAAACAGGTGTAGTGTCTGATATGTGGAAGATGGCTAATGTAATTCCTATTTTTAAAGCAGGGGACAAGTCACTACCGTCAAATTACCGCCCAATAAGGCTAACCTCAATTGTAGGCAAATTACTAGAGTCAATTATAGCTGATATTATTAGAAGCCATTTAGATAACCATAATTTGATTAATGATACTCAGCATGGATTCACGAGGGGCCGTTCCTGCCTATCTAATTTATTAACCTTCTTTAGTAAAGCTTATGAGGCTGTTGATCATGATAAAGAATTCGATATTGTTTATTTAGATTTTAGTAAAGCTTTTGATAGAGTACCGCACCAGAGACTGTTAAAGAAAGTTGCAGCTCATGGCATTGGGGAAAAAGTGCTGTCATGGATCGAGTCATGGCTCACCAATAGGAAGCAGAGAGTGTGCATAAATGGGGTTAAATCCGAGTGGGGATCTGTAACAAGTGGTGTTCCACAGGGATCAGTCTTAGGCCCACTATTGTTTAATATATAAATCAATGACCTTGATGAGGGAATTACTAGTGATATGAGCAAATTCGCCGATGACACGAAGATAGATAGGATAATTGATTCAAACGTAGATGTCAGGGAACTTCAGGAGGATTTAGACAAAATCAATTCCTGGTCAGAAAAGTGGCAGATGCAGTTCAATGTAGATAAATGCAAGGTTATGAAGCTCGGGAGTGTCCATAACTCAAGCACTTATAAGTTAAATAACGTATAACTTAGCCATACAGATTGCGAAAAGGACTTGGAGGTTATGGTAAGCAGCAACCTTAAACCAAGACAGCAATGCCTAAGCGTACATAATAAGGCAAACAGATTACTGGGATTTATATCAAGACGTGTAAGCAACACAAGTCCAGAGGTTATATTACAGCTTTGTACATCGTTAGTAAGTCCTCACCTAGATTACGCAGCTCAGTTATGGTCTCCATATTATAGAATGGATATTAATTCATTAGAAAACATTCAGCGTAGAATGACTAAATTAATACATAGCATTAGAAATCTTCCGTATGAAGAAAGATTGAAGACCCTAAAATTACATTCACTTGTAAGACGAAGAATGAGGGGAGACATGATCGAGGTATACAAGTGGAAAATGGGTGTTAACAAAGGGGATATAAATAAGGTCTTGAGGATATCTCTCCAAGAGAGAACCCGCAATAATGGATTCAAATTAGATAAGTTTAGATTTAGAAAGGATATAGGAAAGTATTGGTTTGGAAATAGGGTAGTTGATGAGTGGAACAGTCTGCCTAGTAGGGTTATTGAATCAAGGACCTTGGGTAGTTTTAAATTTAGGTTGGATAAATTCATGAGTGAGAGGGGTTGGATTTGAGTGGGAATTGCACATGAGTGAATAGAATTATCAAAGCTTATTTCTTGGGTAGCATTGAATATTTGCAAATATTCTGTTAGTGGGATGGAATGTGAAGAACTTGCCTAGTATGGGCCAACAGGCCTGCTGCAGTGTTCCTCCTTTCTTATGTTCATAGTTCAACAAGGTCGATGAAATCGCTGGCTGGAAGAGGAAGATCAAGCGAGTCGTCAATTTTCCTGCGCAAGAGATCGATAGCTTGTGTAGTAGGAACTCTCCAGCCTTGATGTAACATCCCTATTCACCAAAGTACCTACTACACAAGCTATCGATCTCTTGCGCAGGAAAATTGACGACTCCTTGATCTTCCTCTTCCAGCCAGCGATTCATCGACCTTGTTGAACTATGTGTGGCTTTACATGTTTCTCTTTCGAAAATCAACTCTTTCAGCAAACTTTTGGACTACCCATGGCGAACCTAATATATGAAACATTTGGAAGCCGAGCGATTTTCCACTATTATTCCCTCTTCTGTCACCTGGCTCCGTTATGTTGACGACATTCTCATCATAACTCCCAGACGCTTCAACGTTCAAGCTCTCCCAAAACAAGCTCAACCAGGTCGAGCCATCAATCCAGTTCACACTAGAAGAAGAAGTCGACAACACCTTCCTTTCCTTGATGTTCTTCTCTGCAAAGCTGACCATGAACTTCGTTTTAAAGTCTATCGAAAACCTACCAATCAACACGATCTTCTCCACTTCTACTCTCACCACGACACCAAAACTAAACGTGGTGTAATTATAGGCTTTTCCTGCGCGCACTCAGAATCTGCAGCAGTGAGTTCCTTGAAGAAGAATGCTCCTTATTGAGCAAGTTTTTCTAAACTTCACTTTTCCTCATCACTTCATTAGAGACTGCAGACGACGGGCATTAAACATCTTCAACACACCCAGAGAAGACACTGCCGAGAAGAGATACATAGTCCTTCCCACCAACTCCATTGCCAAACACGTTTCCAACATTTTTCAAATACCTCATTCCAGTATCTACCTCCACATCCACTACCATCAAGGACATTACCAGTAACAGGAAAAAGGAAATAAAATGGTATAAATAATTTACCTTTATTGACAACGTTTCGCCCACACAGTGGGCTTTATCAGTCACAAACAGATCTACCTGGATAAAAGATACAGGAGTATATATAGGATTTAGTCAGGTGGAGAATGCTGCATGTGACAGTCTTCAAAGTAGGGTGATAGTTACAACCTTGGGTAGCATAAAAAGAGATGGGACAAGTATAGGAACATAAGAAAGGAGGAACACTGCAACAGGCCTACTGGCCCATACCTGGCAGGTTTATGTCAAAACCAACTCACCAACACCAACAGTATATGGGTAGACCTTCTGCAGTGTTCCATTCTTAAGTTCTATGTGGGATAGCGATGAAGAAGTTTCTTGGCAATAGGTTCAGTTATGTTGTAGAAGCCGTTGTTCTGGCTGAAGTTGTTGGATATACAGATAAGTGATGATTCCAGGATTCTTCGGTATTGAGTGTTGTCTTCTCTGGCGATGAGTCTTGCGTTTCTGTAGTTGATTAAATGGTTGTGTGAATTTCGGTGTTGAACACAGGCATTTCTTGGGTCGTCAGATCTGCTTGCATACTGGTGTTCTGAAATACGTGTTTGGAGGTCTCTGGATGTTTCACCGACGTATAATTTGTATAATGTGTCCATTCTGAAGAGGTTCGCATTTTCTCCATCTCACTACCACTGATCTGTGTCCATACACTTCAAAATGCTCCTCATCTGAAAATATAACTTTTCTCCATTCATCTGTCGTGCATCTCTTATGATTGAGTGCCCACCACAGCCATTTCTTCTTCAGAGCAGCAGTCAGTAATTGTTTCTTTACTGGCTTTCTGGCAGTTTTGCCAACTTCAACGAGCCTTCGTCGAACAGTTGAAAAATCAAAATTAACGCCAGTTTAAGCCAAATCTCCCTGTAGATCTTTGCTGGTTATCTGGGATCCTTCACACTGTGATAACGTTGTCATCGGGAGGTGTTGTGTTGCGTTTTCTTCCACATCTTCCTCGACGCAGCGCTCCACAATCACCAGCGTCACCAGCTCTCTACAGACTCCGACCAACAGTTGACTTTGCTAGGCTCAAGTTTTTGGCAATCTGTTTGATACTCAAATCCGCATGTTTTCTAAGAGCTACAATACTTGCATGCTTGCTAGGTGTAACACCCATCATAAATTTCAGCAGTAATCATGATATGAGGGGGAGAATTTGGCGAAACCACATTCACTCATGGAGTTCGCTTGCAGGAGTAGTCGTACAGAACAACAGCTGTTGTAGCACTGAGGAGAGTCGCAGGGTAACACCCCAGCTGGATGGTTGCCAGAAGTCGGTAGCAAACTCTTAATTTAGCCAGTGACTAAGACATATTATGAGATCACAAAATTTACTCCTGTCCCAACTAATTTGCACACTACTGTATACACACAGAAAACAAACCAAAACCAAAATAAGTAAATTCAACACAATATGAGCACTGCTACAGACATGAGGAGTTTATTTAACTTAAAAGTAATGATGTTTTATACCGAACGATCCCACCATCACAACACAGTACTGGTCAAGTACCGGCCCTGATGCCTTATACCCATACACCATGCAACTCGTTATACTACTGAATAGACATATTATATTTCCACATATCTACGTAGGAGTATTCTGGTTTACATCAGTACAAAAAGGTCAGAAATTGAGAAGTAACTGCTTGCAACCCTTTCCATATTAACTGGGATCACCCCCTGGGATCACCCCCTGGGATCACTCCCTGGACACTTCTGTGACTTAGCTGTTTTCCCAAATAACGAGAAAAATTGTCTGGGTCGTTCTCCGAAAACTGGGGAACAATTTTGTAGCTTTCTCCAAATTAAATAATTCTTCCTACCAGCATGTTTCCTGTTGGGAAACAATTTCATTATTTCATTCACTCATTTATTCTCTCTGTCTGTCTGTCTCTCTCTCTCTCGCTCTTCTGCCATAAGGATTGCTAACTCTTTTTCCTCCCAGAGCTTCGTAAATTAAATCCTAATTTCAACCTGAACACTTCAGCTTCATGTCTACCATCACTAGGTGTTGGTGTACACAAAGGTCTTTCCCAAGATGCTGTCACCACTAGAATCCCTACTGATGCCAGACAAATGGTAATTATAAGAAATTTAAAGTAAAAATAAGCTTGTTTATTATGTAAGCAGAAATAATAAATCACACAATAACAAATCACAAATTATTAGGAACATAGCTTGTCATCTTTTGAAAAAAACTCACCCAAAAATTTAGTATATTTACAGGGAATTGCTGTCAAAAAATAACTCCATAAAACTTATCAAACTCACACAAATATAATTGGGCAAAGAGAAATATCTTATGTTATTACCTGAAAAAGGGATTTTTATTTACTGTAATTATTTTTAAGGTATCTTTTTCTTGTGATCAAACACAATTCTGGGACCACCCTAGACTCTTTATGACCTTATATTTAAAAATAATTATTGACCCTCCAAGGTTTCGAAATTGAACTATCACAATTATTTGATAATTATCCCAATTTACGAAGTCATGTACTTCTAGGGGTAATTATCTTGACCTTAAACAAAATCATTAAAGCCACCCTAGGGACAGACCAGTAAACTAACTATTCTTGCGGCTCTCTCCTGCCTTCACACGCCCCACGTCAGCAGCAGGCCAGGTACCTGTTAGGGTCTCTTCCTTAATAAACATCTTGCTTTACCTACGACCTGGACATCGCCACAAAATACCACACATAGGGCTACTTATCTCTTGCATGTTAACCATCTTCCCACCCTATCCCAGCTGTAGTGACGCCTAACGTCACTCTTGAAAAGTGGCCACAGAACGCCGACTTAATTTACAATTTTTTTTTAGTTCTTTTTCCACATTATTAGCAACTTATTTTATTTTATAAAACTATAAATGAATTTAGAACAATAAGGCAGTAGCCTGCATAACACTAGGTTTTCCAGAGATAGAAGAACACACTGAGTGTCCGGGGTTCGATCCCCAGTATGAGTGGAAACAATGGGCATGTTTCCTAACAACTGCTGTTCCTGTTCACCTAGCAGTAAGTAAATACTTGGTGTGAGACGACTGGTGTGGGTCGCATCCTGTGGGGCTGGGACTTTGAAATTAACTGAGGTAGAATAACAGTTCTTACACCCTTAAAATTGATCTATGTAAAAAAATATTTAGCGGATTTCCTTCTATAGGCAATAATGCCAGTGCCATCTAATTGTCTATTTCTGTTTTTATGTTTATGATAACACGGTTACCAGTGCACTTATTTTCGAAAATGTTTTTTTCCTGATTTGAAGACGAATCCCGAAGCAGATGTTTATGATGTATTAGAATGCTGGCAAAAATTTCCTTATAACATTGATCAAAATTAAAGTGGTCAAGTTCTTCCAACCTTCAGATCTTGACTTTCTTCATCAGACTTGATGTTGCTTTATGAGATGCTGAATTCACTCTTCCACTTCTTTCAGTTCATTCTCAATATTATAAAAGTTTGCTTTACGTGACTCATCTGTTGCACTGGCATAGAAGTCATTCTTGTATCGGGGATCTGAAAATACTGAGTATCATGTTGTAGTCAGTGTTGTAACTCTCCAGCTCAATTATTACTGAAAATCTGCGAGCTGCTGGTGTGTTATCCGGTGTGAGAATCTTGGATAACTCTAAGCTTTACTGAGGAAATATTTGAGATAATGTACTTGAGAAACTTTCTGAGACAAGACAATTTCTTTCACTTAAACGTACTCTTATTTCTCGAAATATTTTAAACAAAAACGAGAACTCACTAGTATGTGTTATTTAAGCAATGTATTGCAATGTGTTTTATGTTCACATTATCAATCTAACATTAAATGCCATAGGCACATTCTGAAAGAGCTTGTGTTTTCATAGTTGGTTTTATTTACTGCAGGTTAGAGGAGAATGACTGAAGTGGCTAGCAATGATGTCTGTTATTAGTTTCTTCTGCAGAAAACAATCATGGATAACTAGTCGAAGTGTAAGTTGAAAAATACTAAGTTGTTGCATCTTGTCCCTTCAATTCCTTTGACAACATTGTTACCATCATCTCGTGCTGTCAAATCTATTTTGAAAACTGCTATGTTGAATTCATGCATTGATTCTTGAATAATGATAATGATATATGCTGCTTTGTGGAATCCAGGAAATGACATCGCGCTATGAACAGCAATTTTCTAAATAAAGCCTTTGCTTAGTCACATGTGACTATTTTCCAGATGTTTCAATTTTCCAGATGTTCTTTCCCCCCTCCTTCCCTCAAGCCTCGTGGGCCCTACGTATCTCCTCTTAAAACTGTGTATGGGGTCTGCCTACACATCTTCGTCAAGGTTATTCCACTTCCTGACCAATTTGAGATATAAGTACTTCTGATATCCTTATGACTAATCTGTGGCTTTATCTTCCAACTACGCTCCCATGTACCTGTTTCTTCTCTCTGTCTGTACCTACCTACCCTATGATTTCTCCCGAGTATTTTGCATGCTGCTATCATGTCTCCCTTTGTTAAGCTTTCAGTTCTTTTAGCCTTACAGTTCATGCCCCTTAACTCTGGGACCAGTTTCGCTACATACCTTTGCAGTTTCTTGAGTTTCTTAACATACTTCGTCTTGGTTATATGCTGGTGCTTGTAAAGCAAGATGGGCCTGACATATCTTTAAAGTTTCCTGAAGGTTAATCTTTCGTTTGCCACACAAGCAGTGGTTGCAAATATTATTCGACTGATGTGTGCCTCCAACGATATGCTTGGCACTATGCTCACTCCTAGGTCTTTCTCTCTGAGTGAGATCACCGCTCTCCTACCGCGACTCTGTACTTAGTGTCGTCTTCAAGAGGGGTTCCTTGACATGGTGAAGAAGCTATTGCTCTAGGGAAATGGACATTTTTCTCTACTTCATATCATCTGCAGTCAACCTCCCACTTGCCTTAACTGTAGAGAGTCTCACCTTCCATATTCTCGCAGTTTCTTGGTTTTCTTAAGAGTAAAGAAGGTTCGTTGTCTTAAGGAGAAAGAGGGTTTCATATATGTAATGGTAGTTTTTCATCTCCGATTTCCAGGTAGACTCACACGGCTTTCCTTCTCCGGAGTTGCTAGACACGTCCTCAAACATCTGCAGTACCTACTTCCGCATTCACTTCTGTAATACCTATTTTCACTCTCTTCTGTATCCAACCCTTTGGCAGTCCTTGAAGCTGATGATTGTACTTCATCTTCTACTACGAATGTTTCAAGGCTTTCAACAACTAACTAATCATCTCGTATTCTCACATCTCCAAAGTCCAAAACATCTTTTAAGGACAAACCACCTTCGGCTCCTAAATCACATATCGTTCCCCCGCATATTGCTTTTCCTGTCTCTGAGTCAAGTGCCTTACCTCATAAAGCATCGGTTATGTTCAGTCGCCTCCTTTCCCGTCTCCTCTCAGGATCATTCCCACCAAGCCACTCTAGACCATCGTTATCTTCCACTTCTTTGAAAACTACCGATGTCTCTTCCTCCTGTCCTCAATCTGCATCTCTGCCTCTGACACCATGTTTCCTGCAGCTTCCTTGTCAGTTAAAACAGTTGAAGTCATCTCTGCGTATATTGAGGAGACAAACCCGGTGATGGACACTGATGTATCTCCCAAGATTTCACATTCACATCTTCCTCAATCTTCTACATTTACTTTTAGAGAACATTTTACTACTCAAAGTTTCCGTAATTCGCTTTTCCGTAATTTCCTGCTAACCCCACACATTGACTTTACAGATCTTCCACACATTAGGCAACTCCTCCTTACTTTTATTGTTATACTTTTAATCCCTGATCATGGCTTCCACTGTAAAGTGGAATATCAGAATACTCGGTGGTAACTGGCCATTTTATTTTTATGTCTGTTTACAATAACTAAAATTGTGCTCTTCTGTTATGCCTCACCTTAGACTGTTTTATTTTGATTAAAAAATCCTTTTTCCGATGGAACACTTAATGAAAGTGCAGTTGTTGTGCTCGTCAATACAACACATTCTCAAATCTTTGTTCATTCTACGCTGCATTACACTGCGCTTCGTATCTTAGTGAACATATTGTATACGGTCTACACTGCGCTTCGTATCTTAGTGAACATATTGTATACGGTCTACACTGCGCTCCGTATCTTAGTGAACATATTGTATACTGTCTACACTGCGCTTCGTATCTTAGTGAACATATTGTATACGGTCTACACTGCGCTCCGTATCTTAGTGAACATATTGTATACGGTCTACACTGCGCTCCGTATCTTAGTGAACATATTGTATACGGTCTACACTGCTCTCCGTATCTTAGTGAACATATTGTATACGGTCTACACTGCGCTCCGTATCTTAGTGAACATATTGTATACGGTCTACACTGCGCTCCGTATCTTAGTGAACATATTGTATACGGTCTACACTGCGCTCCGTATCTTAGTGAACATATTGTATACTGTCTACACTGCGCTCGTATCTTAGTGAACATATTGTATACTGGTCTACACTGCGCTCCGTATCTTAGTGAACATATTGTATACTGTCTACACTGCGCTCCGTATCTTAGTGAACATATTGTATACGGTCTACACTGCGCTCCGTATCTTAGTGAACATATTGTATACTGTCTACACTGCGCTCCGTATCTTAGTGAACATATTGTATACTGTCTACACTGCGCTCCGTATCTTAGTGAACATATTGTATACGGTCTACACTGCGCTCCGTATCTTAGTGAACATATTGTATACGGTCTACACTGCGCTCCGTATCTTAGTGAACATATTGTATACTGTCTACACTGCGCTCCGTATCTTAGTGAACATATTGTATATGGTCTCCTCTTTGCATCTTTCTCCTTCTCGACTATTATATATTCCTGATGTAGATTTTCTGGTTTCTTCCCTACCTCCACCACTCCTTTTATTAGGTGATTTAAATGTTCATCATTTCCTCTATGGAGGATCAGTTGGAGACTTTTCTCACTTCTCTTCCCCACTACGTTATAAAAACCGATGACCCCCACTTATTCTGAACCTCCAACTTGAATTCGCTTGACTTTACATGGTCTTCTAACTGACTACTGACTTATGGTCTTAATATAATCTACGTGACACTCATTCATATTCTCCTTACTTCCCATTCATATTCTCCTTACTTCCCATTCATATTCTCCTTACTTCCCATTCATATTCTCCTTACTTCCCATTCATATCTCCTTACTTCCCATTCATATTCTCCTTACTTCCCATTCACATTCTCCTTACTCCCATTCATATTCTCCTTACTTCCCATTCATATTCTCCTTACTTCCCATTCATATTCTCCTTTTTCCCATTCATATTCTCCTAAACTTCCATTCACATTCTCCTGTAAATTCCCATTTATTCTCTTACTTCCCATTCATTTCTCCTTAGCTTCCATTAACATTCTTGACCCTTGTTCTCAATTGGCAGTTCGAAGAGGGATTGGGACTCCATCAAACTTTTTGTAAGGCAAAATGCGCCGACTTAATTTGGATCTGTTGCGCTCGTGCAGGGCGTTAGCGCGTAGGTCCATACCTAACAACAGAACCACAGTGGTTTTTGATTTCAAACGGACACGGACGGTTGCCGCCTGTAATATGCAGGCAAATGCACTTGTTGGCGGGATTATGTTCTTCTGTCCTTCTACTACTCTATGAGTGCAGTCTGGAAAAAAGTGAGGAAACTGAGAGGCAGGTACTTTCCAGACCCAGCTCTCTTTCTTGCGGTTGCCAGCGTCAGCATTACCGAAACTGCTGAAATTGCCAAATAAATTGGACATCATCTTGTCCTTATATATCAGGGAACCATCTGTGCCTCTCCTTACTTTCCTCTAAAAATGCCAGTTATCAACTTTAGATTTTACTTCTGGCATAGAGGAATCTTATAATGTGCCATTGAAGCTTCGAGAACCTGAGTCAACACTTTCCACTTGCTGGCCATTGGAAGTTCCACTTGCTGGCCATTGGAAGTTCCACTTGCTGGCCATTGGAAGTTCCACTTGGTGGCCATTGGAAGTTGGGCCTGATGACATTCACATTTGCATGCTTCAATATTTACATCCGACGACCCTCGTTGTCCTCTTACGGCTCTTTAATCTTGTTGGGTGGGAAAGGTTCTTCCTCAACCATGGAAAACTGCCGGTATTGTGCCCTTTAAGAAACCTTGAGCCCTGAAAGTCTAGCGACTTTCTTTATCCGATCCATAATTACGTTTTTAACACAGATTGTGACAGAACCAGCTAGAGGAAATAACCTGTTTAGTTTTGTGTTTGCCGGCAATCCGCTCCCCATGAACGATGTGCAAGAATTTTAAGGAGATTCTTGAGGTTAATAAGCTTGGGGAAAGCGATCACAAATAACTCGGTTTCAATATAACTACAATCATGTCATTGTCCCTGACTACCGCTTGTCCGATTTCATAGGTCAAATAGGTGGTGGTAGTTGCCAATATGACATTTTTCAAAGCATAGTTCTAGCTGTCCAGATGACTTATGTTCCAAATAGAGATATTAGGTCAAAAGAGAGGCATTTACAAGCATATCAAAAGGAAAGAAGAGCAGTTAAGTAATCAATATATTATTTCAAAAGATCAATAAAAAAATTGAAAAGCGAAGAGATTATGAGGTTAAAGTAACAAAGGATTTGAAGATTAACCCAAAAGGTTTCTTTCAGGTACATAGGAGTAAGATTAGGGACAAGATAGGCCCACTCAAAAGATACTCGGGTCAGCTCACTGACAGTGAAAAAAGAAATGTATAGAACCTTTAACACTTATTTTCTCTCAGTTTTTACACGAAATTCCAGAAATAATAAATTATGTAGATCAGCAAGACGATAAGTTATTCACAATCAAAATCACTAGTGATAAGGTCCTCAGACAGAGAGATAAATTAAAATTTAACAAATACCCAGGCCCTGATGAACCGTTCGCAAGAGTTATAAAGGAATGTAAGGAGGAACTTAGCAAACCTTTAGCTAGTGTTTTCAAAATATCACTACAAACGGGCATAGTGCCAGATAAGTGGAAAATGGCAAATGTGATAGCTATCTACAAAGCATAGTGGGAAAATTGATGGCATCAATAATTGCCTGGACTATTCGAAGCCACCTAGAAAGACATAAATTGATTAATGATTCTCAGCACAGTTTTACAAAGGGACGTTCTTGCCTTACTAATTTTTTTTTCAATAAGGTATTTGAGGAGGTAGATCATGATAATGAATATGACATTGTGTATATGGACTTCAGTTAGGCTTTTGATAGTTCTACAACCGAGGTTGTTGAGGAAAGTAGAGGCACACGGATTAGGAGGAGAATTTTTTTCCTGGACAGAGGGATGGGTGACAGATAGGCAGCAGAGAGTTTGCATAAATGGAGAGAAATCAGTGTCACTAGTGGTGTTCCACAGGACTCAGTGTTGGGCCCTTTTTTTGTTCAGAATTTTAATAAACAAAATAGATGAGGGAGTTTGTCGACGACTCAAACTAGGCCGTTGAATTAATTCTCATGAGAGCACAAGAGCGCTACAGGAAAAACAATAGATTTATACAGTGGTACGAGAAGTGACAGATGCAGTTTATGCAGACAGATGAAAAGTTCTTAGCGTTGTAAAGGAAAATATCCATGACATTTATAAACTAAATAATATAGATCTTAATCATTGTGATTACGAAAAAGATTTAGTAGTCCTGGTTAGGTGTAATCTAAAACCAAGATAACAGTGGCCAAGTGTTCGTAATAAAACAAATAAAACTCATGGCTTCATATCCAGAGGTATAAATAACAGGAGTCCACAGGTTATTCTTCAACTCTAATATCGTTGGTTAGGCCTAATTTAAATTATGTTGCACAGTACTGGTCGCCGTATTGCAGAATGAATATAAATGCGCTAGAAAACGTACTAGAAACGATGATGAAGTTGATTCCATATATCAGATATCTTTCCTAAGTGGACAGACTGAGGGCCCTGAATCTGCATTCTCTAAAAAGTCATAGAATTACGAAGGATATGATTGAGGTGCATAAATTAAAAGCAGGAATATGTAAAGGGGATGTAAAAAAAACGTGCTAAAAATTTCTAACCTGACAGGACTGCCAGTAATGGGTCCAACTTGGAATTATTATTATTATAATCAAATAAAGCGCTAAACCGACAAGGGTCATACAGCGCTGTGGGGTAGAAAATAGTGCTGGTGCTATAAACGGCTAGGTGGAGAGGGGATCAGAGGTAAGGGAAGAAAAGGGTTGGAAGGGACGCTAAAGGCTAAATGTCAAAGTTCGTATAGTAAAGCAGTTGCTGACAAAAAGTAAAAAAGTGATCATAAGTCAAAGTCAGGACCGTCTTCAAGAAGAGAGGATAAGGTAAGAGTGGAAGGGCGGCGGCGATATTGCGAGCTCGCTGGTAAACCAGGCAATCTACAAGAAAGTGAAGAACCGAAAGAGGGACCCGACAAACCTCACAGAGAGGAATAGGGTGTCGTTCCATGAGATACCCATGGGTAAGGCGAGTATGGCCAATGCGGAGACGGGAGAGCGCAGTCTCCCGAGTACACGGCAACGGTGGTAAGAAGATGGCCACAAAACTAAAAGCAGTTTAATGCAATTTGTTATTGTGCATACCCGACCACCGTTGTTGCCAACTGCTGCGAAGACGGGCAGAGATGACTGGAAAATATTCTCTAAACGGAATACCCCTGTAGGAAACCGTTAGATCTTGCACCGCTGACTGCACAGCATCCGCTTGTTCATTGCCCTGCACATCAACGTGTCCAGGGACCCAACAGAAAATGATGCTAGCCATACGGCGCAACCATACTTGAATACGAAGGACTAATGGATGAGAGGAATCAAATTGTTTAATGGCTTGTAAAGCACTGAGGGAATCCGAAATGATCACAAATGTCGAAGGAGATATATATGTAATACGGAAAAGTGCAATGAAGATACCATACAACTCGGCAGTAAAAATACTAGCCGAGTCTAATAAATGACCTTGGGCAATATCTTTAGGGAACACCGCCGCAAACCCAATACCGTCAGAAGATTTAGAACCATCTGAATAAACAGCAACGGCGTGAACGTGCGACCGGAAGTGATCAAGAAAAAGAGAGCGAGAAGTAGTCGTAGGTAGGAGAGAAGTAGTCGTAGGTAGGAGAGAAGTAGTCGTAGGTAGGAGAGAAGTAGTTGTAGGTAGGAGAGAAGTAGTCGTAGGTAGGAGAGAAGTAGTCATAGGTACGAGAGAAGTAGGGAAGAACTGACACAAACCTTCAGAAATTCCCAAGGGGGGAAGGAAAAGGCAGATGCTAAATGAACATATCTGTGATAAACCACCTCAATTACTGGGAACGCTTGAAGTTCCTAAACCTGTACTCCCTAGAATGCAGGCGGGAGAGATACATTATTATATACACTTGGAAAATCCTAGAGGGATTAGTACCAAACTTGCACACGAGAGTCACTCCCTACGAAAGCAAAAGACTCGGCAGACGATGCAACATCCCCCCAATGAAAAGCAGGGGTGCCATTAGCACGTTGAGAGACTACACAATGAGTGTCAGGGGCCCAAGACTGTTCAACTGCCTCCCAGTGTATATAAGGGGGATTACCAATAGACCCCTGGCTGTCATCAAGCAGGCACTGGACAGGCACCTAAAGTCGGTACCTGACCAGCCGGGCTGTGGTTCGTACGTCAGACTGCATGCGGCCAGCAGTAACAGCCTGGTTGATCAGGCTCTGATCCACCATGAGGCCTGGTCACAGACCGGGCCACAAGGGCGTTGACCCCCGGTACTCTCTCCAGGTAAAGGAGGCAACTGGAGAGAAGACCGGAGTGAGTGAAATATAAGTGTATATAAGGGGGAATACCAATAGACCCCTGGCTGTCTTCAAGCAGGCACTGGACAGGCACCTAAAGTCGGTACCTGACCAGCCGGGTTGTGGTTCATACGTCAGACTGCATGCGGCCAGCAGTAACAGCCTGGTTGATCAGGCTCTGATCCACCATGAGGCCTGGTCACAGACCGGGCAACAGGGGCGTTGACCCCCGGAACTCTCTCCAGGTAAACGAGGCAACTGGAGAGAAGACCGGAGTGAGTGAAAACGAACAGAAAACGGTGGGCTATTGCTAACGTCTGAGACCAACGTATATGTAGACGGAACACGAAGGTCATGAGAGCGGACAAAGTAACGAAGGCAATGAGCATCACGACGATCAGCTAAGGAAGGAACATTCGCCTCAGCATAGGAGCTTACGACGACGTTTCGGTCCGACTTGGACCATTTACAAAGTCACACTAACACAAAGGACAGGTAGAAGGGGTATTTATAGGCAGGCAGACAGGGGAGGGCACAGGAAAGTGGTGGAGGGGTAATAATGGAGGTAGTAGTGGTAGTAGTAGTAGTAGTGGAGTCAGTCATATTCAAGGAAAGGAGCACTGCAATGAAGCTGGCGGCCCGCATAGGGTAAGGACAAGAACACAGAGGGGGAAAAAATGAAAATATAATAAAATAAAAAAGGACAAATACAAGGCAAAAGAAAAGAAAGAAAACACAGAGGAGAAAGGAGAAAGAAGAGAACGGGGAAGAGACAGAAGTGGAAGGAATCAGGTTAAGTCACAGGTGTTCTGAAGTTTGGTGCATTTAACAATGTAATGGGATTCTCCTGGTGTCTACTCTATATCTTGCTCCTCCTGTCTTCTTCAGTACTTTGGAGAAACTGGCCGATCTCTTTCTGACAAACTTAGGGAGCACAAAAATAATGTTAGGCTTGCCGACACTAATAATGCTCTTTTCTGTCATGTCAGAGATCACAGTCATCCTATTGATTGGTCTTCTGCTAAAACTGTCTACCCTACGTCCTATTTTCACATTCGCCGTTTGGTTGAATCCTCCCTTATACACAACTTTCCCTGTATGAATCTTAGCCCTGGCTTTGTCTCTGTAGATGCTTTCCTCTCCCATTACATTATTAAATGCTCCAAACTTCAGAACACCCGTGACTTAACCTGATTCCTTACCCTTCTATCTCTTCCCCCTTCTCCTCTTTCTCCTTTCTCCTCTGGGTTTTCTTTCTTTTCTTTTGCCTTGTATTTGTCCTCTTTATTTTATTTTATTTTCATTTTTCCCCCTGTGTTCTTGTCCTTACCCTATGCGGGCCGCCAGGTTCATTGCAGGGATCCTTTCCTAGAATATGACTGACTCCACTACTACTACTACCACTACCACTACTACCTCCATTATTACCCCTCCACCACTTTCTTGTGCCCTCCCCTGTCTGCCTGCCTATAAATACCCCTTCTACCTGTCCTGTGTGTTAGTGTGACTTTGTAAATGGCCCAAGTCGGACCGAAACGTCGTCATAAGCTCCTCTCTTTTTTATATGTGCGGGTTGTGTGTGTATTGCGAAATGATAGTACAATGGCAGATTTCCATTGTTGAGGGAGAACCCCTCGCGTCCAAATAAGGTTGAAAAGACGCAAAAGGACTGTAAGAGCTCTAGAATGCAGATGATGTAGCATACTGATATGAATATCATCAAGACCAGCAGCCGATGACTGGCAAGAGGAAAGCGTGGACTCCTGCTCTAGGAGTGTGAAAGGTACGTTATACGGCTCCATTCCATTAGAGGAGAAATCCAAGGGCAATTGCTCCTTGGTAGATTTAGACGCAAGACCTTACGAGACATTAACACCAGCAACCCGCAAAATGGGAGCTGGGTAAGGAGTGTACTTGCCACACAACTTCTGTACCTTCTTCCAAACCGCCCACATAGGGAAAGTCAAGGTATTGGTAGACACGTAGAATTGCTAACAAGTGTGTTTAGCTTCGCGTATGATGCGGCGAGCGACTGCCCTTGCCTGCTAAGAATCCAAAAGACGATCTGAGGTCCGATTATATCGATAACGGCCCCATGCAGCACGTTTCTAATGCACTGCACCAGCACACGCAGGAGACCACCAAGGTACGCATGTTTGAGAATGCCTGCCTGAGGTTTGAGGAATAGAACGTGATGCTGCTATCAAAACTAAGGTCGAAAACTGGTGTACCAGCTCATCAATAGAGGACGAAGTAGGATCCTCACAAAAGGCAGCAAGATGAGAGTATAAGTCACAATTCGCTCATCTAAATTGCCAACGGGGGCTACGAGGCGGGCGGTAATACGTAGTAGAAGTGAGAAGAATAAGAAAGTGATCACTATTGTGCAAATCTGGGAGAATAGACCAAGCGTAATCAAGTGCAATTGACGAGGAACAGATAGAAAGATGAATGCAAAAGAGAGACTGAGCGCGAGAGTCAAAATGGGTGAGAGCACCGGTATTTAAAACATGAAGAGGATGAGAAGTGAAAAGAGTCTCCACGATAGTCACAGTTGTACCCTCCCCAAAGATGATGGTGAGCGTTAAAATCACATAACAACAAGATGGGCGGTGGCAGAGAAGAAATCAAGAATTCAATATACGAGATACAGAATGCATGGGAAGGAAAGAGATATAGAGAGCAAACTGTATACCATCTATGCAAATAGATATGGGTTGCAGTATAATGCAGCAGAGAACGAACGAAGACCTGTTGATACGGTATACCAACACACACAAGAAGCGCACTTCTTTTAAATTATTCATCAGGGAAGGGATCAGAAGAATGTAACAGCACATAGCCGGAAACGGGACGAATAATAGTTGAACGAAGTTTGGGCTCTTATAATCCGACACATACTAGGGAAAACTGGGAGAGCTACACCTGGAGCTCACCTTGATTGCCCCTGAGGCCATGAATATTCCATTGTAAATAAGTCATTATTCACAAAGGTAGGTATGTCAACAATAAGATGCGATAAAATCTATGGGCTATTTGGGTCGGTAATGTAGAGGCAATGGAAAGCGTATAATCAAGGAGGAATCAGAATGTTGTAAAGGAAAAGATTGCTGCGAAGGTCGTGAAAAATAAGAAGGGGTAGAATGAGGCGCTGGTATCCATCGAGGGTTTCATCTCTGCAGTATAGTCTGATATAGCATCAAGTGTCTCAGCAGATAACGGAGACGCCGATACCATGACTTCAGAGACAGGTGAGGTAGAGCAAGTAGAGATCGGGGAGATTATGGAGGGAACCAAAGAGGTCTGAGAGGGGAGGGGACAGACGAGTCCTGTTGTGGACCAGGAGATGAAGGAGGTTGGAAGGTAACTGGGGAAGAAGTCTGGGGGGAAACAGGAGAAGAGGGGACCTCATGATGGGGGATAAACCTCCACCTAAGTGTGAGAGTTAGAAAGTGGGTGAGAACGAGACACCGAGGGTGAAAAGGAAAACTGTTGAGAATGCAAAGAGACTTGGGATTATGAGACAGGTTCAGCTTCACAGGTGATAGGCGTGAAGAAGATGCAGGCACGTGAGGCCTTGCAGACCAAGAAACTAGCAGGAGAAAAGAAGAAGTAGAGGTAGGAGTAAGTAAGGAGGTGGGAGTTTCAGTGGGTAAAACCGCAAAAGAATCAGTGACGAGGGTGACCCTGGAAGACATGACACTGGAGGAGCTGGTAGGCAGGGAGTCCACCAAGTTTGGAGGTCTCCTAGCTACTCGCGAATAAAGGATACGAGGAAGATTCCCCTGAAGGCAGAGCCAAGAGACCCCCATAGCATAAGTAAGGCCTTCGCTCTCCTTAAGACAGCGGATTTCTCGTTCATTACGATAGACCTGACAATGGTGGGAAAAAAAGCAGGATGAGGTTCATTGCAATTGAGACAAGGGGGGGGTAAGACTGCAAGATGTATTGGCATGATCTCTGGCACTGCAGACCGGGCACTCCGCCACAGATCTACAGTATTTAGTGGGGTGTCCAAAGCGTCAGCAATCTCAACACTGTTGGGGAGTAGGAACCACATTACAGACCTCTAGGCGATGGCCCATGATATAAACGGAGGACGGGAGTTGACCACACTCAGAGTTAAGTGGGTGATTTTACTTGGAAAGTGCCTCTGCCCGCAAGCGGGCACGACATATGTATCCACTTTGAGAATAGGAAGGTCCTGAAGGGCTAATTGCTCCAAAATATCATCACCGCAAGACAGAAAATCACTTTGTACAATGCTATGCAGTAAAACCACTATACCACTGCAAGAATTGAGAGTAGCGTGCTTGTGAACTGTGACTGGAATGTTGACAATGGAAGTAATATGGGAAAGATCATGAGCTTGTTCTGCATTCTGAACTGTAATGATGTGTGCACCGCTTTGAAGAGCGTGAAAGGATATATTTTGGCCAACGTGTCATAAAAGAGCTTTACTAATACTATGGTCAGAAAGATAATCAGTTAGAGAATGTCGAAGAACCGTTGTCAGTAAATGGTCTGTAATGTTCAGGCATAGTACTGTGGGCTGCCCAGCCAGAAGCAGGTGGGCGATCCGAAAGCCGTTGCACCATATTTGGGAAGCCGGACACATAGTTAAAGGTGTGCAAGAGGCAGAGGCACTAGAAGAAACAGGCGGAGCTTCAGCACCTGGAGCGGGTGACAGAGCATCACCAGCAATAGGTACAGGGGTACAGGAAGAGTCAGAAGAATGGTCCAATAACTAAGCCAGGTCAGAACAGGATGTGGTAACAAAAAGGGGCCTAGGAGGAGGAGGGTTATCATGGAACAAAGACTCCATGATGATGGGACATCTTTCTTATTATTATTTTTAAGAAAAAAAGAAAGAAAGAAGGGAAGAAGAAAAAAAAAGAGACAGCAGAGAGACAGTCACTAGAAGGCATGAAAGGGCTGTAAGTTCCAAGAGGGCCTCGAGACCACGAACAGTACAGATGCAGCCTGAAACCAGTGCCATACCCTACCCATCATGCCAGTAAACCTGCGCTCGGGGATACCAATCTCACATCTACCGAGCCACCTCGGTGGACAAAAGAGAGGGTGGTCAGAAACCCACCACAAAGCATACCTCTTTCGGTTGCCACCTCCCAGAACCGACAGGCAGCCTCTGGAGATACACCCATCACCTGCAGGACACCACGCCCACTTCTCAGAAATCCGGGAAGGGAGCAGGGCGCCTCCAGATAATCCAGATTCCATGGCAAACTACACTACACCCAAGGAACCTCACGGAGCAGGATGAACCCTGGCACAATTCCCTCCACCTAGAAACTGTAATGCCAGAGAAGAGGACCCCAGAGGCTATAAACAGGACGGGGAAAAGGGAGGGTTGTGAGGGGGAGGAAAGGAAAAAAAGGGGGAATGGGGAGGATGAGATAGGGAAGGGAGGATTGGGAGGTAATAAGGTTCGGTCTGAGGAAGGAGACCAAAAGGTCTAATTCCTTAGACCAAGAGCCTGTTTGCCACATCAAGGAGATCCCCCTTGAAGAGGTTCAAGTTGGAAAAATTTAGAATTATAAAGGTTATAGGAAAGCACTGCAAAAACGTTGTGTGGTTTTAAAAATAGATTAGAAATTCATTAGTGGATGTGGGTGGATGTGACATAGACCTGCCTAGCATAGGCCAGTAGGCCTGCTGCAATGCTCCATCTTTCTTATGCTCTTAAATGTTTGGTGTGGTATTTAGTGACGGATAACACTCTTTCTATTAATCAATTTGGCATTCGTAGGCGCCGATCCACTATGGACTCCTTACTACATTTAAATATTTATGTTCATAATTGCTTTGCTAGTAGACACTGGTTATTGCAGTCTTTTTTTGATCTCGAAAAAGCTCATGACAGTACCTGGCATTATAACATCTTGGTCCAAGCTCATTCCTTAGGCCTTCGAGGTAATCTGTCGGTTTTCCTTAAGAATTTCTAGTCTGAGAGACATTGTTGTCCTGGTTAATAATATGTTGTTTTTCCTGACTATGTCTAGACTGAAGGTGTCCCTCATGGTTGTATTATTACCACCACTATTTTTTCTACTCGTTATCAGTAATCTTGTCACTTCTACATACAGGATGGTAATAGTTGTTAGTAGAAGTCTTCTGTTTGATAGCTGCCTGTCTTTACTACGTCCCTTTTCTCTATATATTTACTCTTCATTTACTCCCTCTGTATGTCCATCCAGCATCTTACTTATGGCTTCCTCCTTGAGAAGTTCTGACGATTAGTGTCTGTTTTTCCCGAATTCTATGTGCGAAACTAGTCACCAGTCATGGCTTCTCGCCCCTCTTTTTTAAAGCACTTCTGATCTCATTCTCATTTCATTGCAGTTTACACTGATGGTTCTAAGTCTTCTGAGGTCATTTAATAGACTGAGCTAGCATTTTCAGCTGAGTTGTATGCAATTCTCAGGGTCATTATTCGTATATCATCATTGCCTTATTCAACACCTGTTGTAGTTTCAGACTCCTTTAGTGCATTACAAGCTATCCAGAAATTTAATCCTCTTTATCCCACGGCATTTGTAGTAAAAATGAAGACATAGTTTTCAGTTACATCTCTGGGCACTTGGATGTTTGGGGCGGTGAGCAGTCACAGACTGCTGTGCAGTCACCCGTTCTTGACTTCATTACATATAGGGGTATATCTTTCTCTGATTATTTTCCAGTAATCTCTAGTCATCTTCGCAACCGTTGGCAACAGCAGTGGCCTAAGTTGGTCCACAATTAATTGCATTCTGTGTAACCATGTTTGGGTTTCTGGTCTTCTTATCATCGCTGTCGTGTTTGTGAGATTACGCTTTCCCGCTTACTTATCGGACACACACGTCTTAATCATGGGTATCTCATGGAGAGACTTCAGCACCGTTGTGTGAGAATTACCAAGTTACTTTGTTAGTTCACCATCTCTAAATAGATTGTCCTGTCTATCAGTAGGCATGCAGAACTGACTTTCGACAATGTCATCGCCCTAACGCACTTTATCTGACCTCCTTGCTGACAGCCCCACTTCTGATGAAGACTTCCTCTTTAGATTATTTTGTCAGCAACTGCTCTATTACACCAACTTTGATTATGTTTACTCTATAGCACTCCTCACTACACGTGCCAACTCTGCCTCTTGCAAACTCCTAACCCTCACTTTGCATATTTCTTCTTTAGCACGTCTCACCCTAGAACGCTGTCTGACCCTTGTGGGTTTAGCATTTCGTTTTTATAATAATAATAATAATAATAATAATAATAATAATAATAATAATAATAATAATAATAATAATAATAATAATGTACTCTGTATCTGGTCTTCTCGCTCCTTCACTAGCCTCTGGCTATTTATAAAATATTTAAAGAGGAAGTTTATGCCAATCATTTTTCTCCTCTCCTGTTATGTTTGTAGACCAATTTTTCTGTTTTCTACCCTATTTTCCTAACATATCTTGGTATTTTTTTTCTTTTTCCACTCGTAATGTTGCAATCCCTATGTTTCGAAAACACACACACACCCATACCTCCATCTTCTGATTAAAGTCTTAGACAATTTATCAAGGACTCTTTTGACTGAACTGGCCAATGCTGTCACCCATACACCAGATACTTCCCATCTATTGCAGACATACCATGTTTACCATAGAATCTATCCCAGTTGCCAGTGAATGAAATTCCAAGTTCCTGACAGTAACTGCCTGGAGTCGAGGCAGCGATTCAACACCATTGCTTTAGACATCCAGTCACTGCCCACTCCCCTTCTAGGCAAAATTGACTTTTCATGCTTGTGTTTTTTATCATCATTATCTCCAGCACTGAGGCGGATAACGAAGTTGTTCTCATTACCTGACATTATGTTATCTAACCTGTTAAGCATACCACCGACACCTGCTCTAGGGATACACACAAACGTGTATCCCTTTATCATATCTGAGAATCTCCAACAACATGAATGTGCTTTATCTTTCATGCTGAGGTATTTGTCTTATCTTCTTATCCTTAATTGCAAACTCATCCTGAAGAACAAGAAAGCGATTTATGTTCTTTAACCTTTTTTCAGACTTCCTGAGTTTCATCCTCCTCAAATTTTGGGAAACGTTTTCCATGCCTTACATCGTACATGTTATCCTTCATTTCTACCAAAAACCTCACATTCCTTGTTTCATTTACCATAATTTTAATCCAAATGAAATTTTAATATCTCATTCTCCACCTTAAAAATTATAACTTCAACCTCGGGAACAAAACAAAATGCTTTACAACTCTGCTTCTAAAAGTTTAGGATGCGCCTGGAAGCTTATTGTACTAGGCATTGTGTCTAGTCTTCAAACACTTCACCCATCATTCCTCGAGAATCTCATACAGGTCAACACAACCTTCCTGATTTCAGGAAATATTGCCCTATGTATTTTAAGTATGTATATATTAAAGGATCAGCCTTAATTAAGCCATTAGCAGTTTCCAAAATAATTTAAAATTAAAGATTTATCAGCTGTTCGTAATTGTCAAATTCGTTAACAGAAATGATTATTTTTTCTATTTTTTTTCTGTTACTATTCTCCTAAATACGTTTATTTATCTTCAGTATTATAAAAGGGATTATTAAACTATTTTGTTTTTCATATACCTTTGATATACCTTTGAAGATTTTCGAGAGTTTCTCTAAAAAAGGTATACCAGAAGTATATCAAAGGTATGTGAAAAACAAAATAATTTAATAATCCCTTTTATAATACTGAAGATAAATAACGTATTTAGGAGAATAGTAACAGAAAAAAATAGAAAAAAATAATCTTTTCTGTTAACGAATTTGACAATTACGAACAGCTGACAAATCCTTAATTTTAAATTATTTTGGAAACTGCTAATGGCTTAATTAAGGCTGGTCCTTTAATATATACATACTTAAAATACATATGGCTATATTCCCTGAAATCAGGAAGGTTGTGTTGACTTGTATGAGATTCTCCAGGAATTTTAGGTGTTTGAACTGGAGACACAATGGCTAGTGCAATAAGCTTCCAGGCGCATTCACATACCTTTGATATACCTCTGGTATACCTTTGAAGAGTTTCGAGAGTTTCTCTACTCTCTGAGCCCGGTCATGGGCCAGGTTCGTCTGGCGCTCGCCTGGTCAACCAGGCTCTTGCTGCTGGAGGCCCGCTGCCCCACATATTCATCACAGCCTGGTTGATCTGGCACCTGGTGAATATACTTGTCCAGTTTCATCTTGAAGGCTTCTACACTTGTTCCAGCGTGTTTCTGATATCTTCTGGTAAGATGTTGAATAGTCTGGGACCCCGGATGTTAATACAGTGCTCCCGTATTGTCCCCACCGCACCCCTGCTCCTCACTGGGTTTATTTTACACTTCTCCCATATCTCTCACTCCAGTAAGTAGACTTGAAGGCGTTCCCAGTAATTTAGATGTTTCACTGGCTCAGTGTGAGTCGTAAAGGATCTCTGTATTTCTTCCAACTCTGATATTTCTCCTGCTTTGAACGGGGTTGTCAGCACTGAGCAATATTCTAAATGATGGAGCACTAGCGATTAGAAGAGTGTCACCATCGGCATTATTTCCGTTGTTTTGAAAATTCTCAATACCCACCCCGTCATCCTCCTGGCTGTCGTGATCTTTGCCTTGTTGTGGACTTTAAAAGAAAGGTCAGCTGACATAATTATTCCCAGGTCTTTTACGTGTTACCAGTTATTTTTCTTGAATTTCTATGAAAAACTTTTTTCCTTAATTTCCACAATTTCAGAGATGCAGCACTGAAGAGCATTTAGTTTTTCAATTTCAATTTTCTATTGTAACCACATTTTAACCGCCACTTTCCTGCTTTTATTTTAATTTCGACTATTTTCGTATACACGCTTGTAGCTCCTCGTCTCATCATAAGCCCAATTTTCACAGTGAATGTGAGAAAGCCAACTTATGTCCAATACTTGACAATGTGCTACACATGACTTACGCCCAGCAGGGGAACTTGGGTCCCCCATCTCAACATAAATGAACTCTGGAAAAATATACACAAAAGCAGTATAATGTGATCCTTTATTGACGACGTTTCGCATTATACTGCTGTTGTGTTTATTTTTCCATTGTGTCGGTATTTTATACCATTTATTTCCATAAATGAACTCTAGATAAGGATATGATCTAAGATATTCAGAGTGATCTGGACAGGATGTCGTTGTGTTTATAGAAGGTGAGTTTGAACACAGACTAAAGCAAAGTAATGCATTTTGGATAGAATAATCTTAACCAGAAATAAAAAAAGTGTGTGATAATAAAATAAAGGCAACAAAAGAAGGAAAGGAAGGTATCGTTATCACAAGCAACGATCTCAGAGGCACCAAACAACTGCTGTCTGTGAGCATCGATGCTCACACAAGTTGCATAGCAAGACACTTCAAGCAGAAACACCACATAAAATATTGACTCTATATTGCAGTAGTTAGACCGCATATTGAACAATTTTTAGTCACGAAATTACTTTAAAGTGGAAGATAAGCAGAGAAGGGAACAGATAAGAACTCCCGAGCTTCTACCAATACTAATAAACTAATCGAATGATGAGAAACTGAAAGTGCTCAACACTTTCCCTCTTGGGAAGCGATGAGATCTAATGCAGTTCATTAAGATATTGAATGACTTTGACATATTTTAACACCAAGAACTGTTTTGATCGCTGAATGAGTTTATAACTCAAAACAATGGAATGAAGTTGCAAGAATTACCCGATAAACTTACAATCATGAAGACAATAAGTTCATTCAACAACCAGATGAACAATCACCTTGCAAATGTACTGGCAATCTAAAGTTAATGGATTATTGATGTGTTTCTCAGCAACTGCATCAGAACGACCAGTTGACAACGAGGAAATCAAAATATTAATAGTAGAAGTAGTTGTAGAAGTAGGAGGGTGTATAAGAATTGGTGGTAACCAGAAGTAGAACCACTAACATACACGACTCTGTGAGTAGAAGTGGACTAGCAGGGATAGTTACCTAATTAAGATACAGAGACAACTAATCAAGTATGTGTAATTACAGTCCTAGCCTTCCATTTATTGTTGTTTCTTCTGTAAATTCCATAACATTTTTTAATATTTCTGTCGTTGACTCATACACCTAGATAATACGATAGTCTCTCTCTCTCTCTCTCTCTCTCTCTCTCTCTCTCTCTCTCTCTCTCTCTCTCTCTCTCTCTACACATACACGATCCCTGAAATAACCACATAACTAATCTTTATTTGGCTTTATATAATAAATAGAAATGCATGATTGGAGAACTAAATTAAGTTATACTGATTGATTTATGCTTTAAACTTGCTGAGATCTGCTCCTTGCTTATGTAGGTAGGATATATATATATATATATATATATATATATATATATATATATATATATATATATATATATAATATATAATATGTGTACTCACCTAATTGTGGTTGCAGGGGTCGAGACTCAGCTCCTGGCCCCGCCTCTTCGCTGTCTGCTACTGGGTCTCTGCTCTCCCTGCTCCATGAGCTTTATCATACCTTGTCTTAAAACTATGTATGGTTCCTGCCTCCACTATATCTTTCTCTAGTCCATTCCACTTCCTGACTACTCTGTGGCTGAAGAAATGTTTCCTGTGTGTGTGTGTGTGTGCTCACCTAATTGTGGTTGCAGGGTCGATACTCAGCTCCTGGCCCCGCCTCTTCACTGTCCGCTACTGGGTCCCTTCTCTCCCTGCTCCATGAGCTTTATCATACCTCGTCTTAAAGCTATGTATGGTTCCAGTCTCCACTACATCACGTGCTAGACTATTCCACTTCCTGACTACTCTATGGCTGAAGAAATACTTCCTAACATCCCTTTGACTCATCTGAGTCTTCAACTTCCAATTGTGCCCCCTTGTTTCTGTGTCCCCTCTCTGGAACATCCTGTCACTATCTACCTTGTCAATTCCCCGAAGTATTTTGTATGTCGTTATCATGTCTCCTCTAACCCTCCTGTCCTCCAGTGTTGTCAGGCCGATTTCCCTTAACCTTTCGTCGTAGGACATTCCCCTGAGCTCTGGAACTAACCTTGTCGCAAACCGTTGCCCTTTCTCTAATTTCTTGACGTCCTTGACCAGGTATGGGTTCCAAACTGGTGCTGCATACTCCAGTATGGGCCTCACGTACACGGTGTACAGTGTGTGTGTGTACTCACCAAGTTGTGGTTGCAGCTGTCGATTCATAACTCCTGGCCCCGCCTTTTCACTGGCCGCTATTGGGTCACTCTCCCTGCGCCATGAGCTTTATCATACCTCTTCTTAAAGCTATGTATGGAACCTGCCTCCACTACATCGCTTCCCAAACTATTCCACTTCCCGACCACTCTGTGACTGAAGAAATACTTCCGAACATCCCTGTGATTCATCTGATTCTTCAACTTCCAACTGTGTTCCCTTGTTGCTGTGTCCCATCTCTGGAACATTCTGTCTCTGTCCACCTTGTCAATTCCTCTCAGTATCTTATATGTCGTTATCATGTCCCCCTATCTCTCCTGTCTTCCAGTGTCGTCAGGTCGATTTCCCTTAACCTCTCCTCGTAGGACATACCCCTTAGCTCCGGGGCTAGTCTTGTTGCAAACCTTTGCACTTTCTCTAGCTTCTTTACGTGCTTGGCTAAATGTGGGTTCCAAACTGGTGCTGCATACTCTAGTATGGGCCTAACGTACACAGTGTACAGGGTCCTGAACGATTCTTTATTAAGATGTCGGAATGCTGTTCTTAGGTTTTCTAGGCGCCCGTATGCTGCAGCAGTTATTTGGTTGATGTACGCCTCAGGAGATGTCTGCCTGGTGTTATACTCACCCCAAGATCTTTTTCCTTGATTGAGGTTTGTAGTCTCTGGCCCCCTAGACTGTACTCCGTCTGCGGTCTTCTTTGCCCTTCCCCAATCTTCATGACTTTGCATTTGGTGGGGTTGAACTCCAGGAGCCAATTGCTGGACCAGGCTTGCAGCCTGTCCAGATCCCTTTGTAGTTCTGCCTGGTCCTCGTCCGATTGAATTCTTCTCATCAACTTCACATCATCTGCAAAGAAGGACACTTCGGAGTCTATTCCTTCCGTCATGTCGTTCACAAATACCAGAAACAGCACCGGTCCTAGGACTGACCCCTGTGGAACCCCACTCGTCACCTGCGCCCACTCTGACACCTCGCCACGTACCATGACTCGCTGCTGTCTTCCTGACAGGTATTCCCTGATCCATTGTAGTGCCTTTCTTGTTATCCCTGCCTGGTCCTCCAGCTTCTACACTAATCTCTTGTGTGGAACTGAATCAAACGCCTTCTTACAGTCCAAGAATATGCAGTCTACCCACCCCTCTCTCTCTTGACTTACTGCTGTTACCCTGTCGTAGAACTCCAGTAGGAGGTTTGTGACACAGGATTTCCCATCCCTGAAACAGTGTTGGCTGTCGTTGATAAGCTCATTCCTTTCTAGGTGCTCCACCACTCTTCTCCTGGCTATCTTCTCCATGACCTTGCATACTATACATGTCAGTGACACTGGACTGTAGTTTAGTGCTACGTTCCTGTCTCCTTTTTTAAAAATTGTAACTACATTTGCTGTCTTCCATACCTCAGGTAGTTGCCCGGTTTCGATAGATGTGTTGAAGATTGTTGTTAGGGGTACACATAGCTCCACTGCTCCCTCTCTCAGGACCCATGGAGAGATGTTATCCGGCCCCATCGCCTTTGAGGTATCTAGCTCGCTTAGTAGCCTCTTTACTTCCTCCTCAGTTGTGTGTATTGTGTCCAGTACCTGATGGTGTACCCTACCTCTACCTTTCTGGAGGCCCTTCTATCTCCTCTGTGAACACCTCTTTGAATCTCATGTTGAGCTCCTCACACACTTCGCGGTCATTTCTTGTGACCTCCCCTCCTTCCTTCCTCAGCCTGATCACCTGGTCCTTGACTGTTGTTCTCCTCCTGATGTGGCTGTACAACAGCTTTGGGTCAGATTTGGTTTTCGCTGCTATGTCATTCTCGTATTGTCTTTGGGCCTCTTTTCTTACCTGTGCATATTCATTTCTGGATCTACGACTGCTCTCCTTATTCTCCTGGGTCCTTTGCCTTTTGTACCTCTTCCATTCCCTGGCACACTTCCCTGCACCTTTGGGTGAACCATGGGCTCATCCTGGCTTTTTCGCTTTTCCTGTTACCCTTGGGTATAAACGTCTCCTCAGCTTCCTTGCAAATTGTTGTATGTGTGTGTGTTTGTTGAAAAATTACAGACTTGAAGCGTGTGACATGTGAAAATTACGTAAATTTATTATGAAATTCTCTGATTCGCTCAATGATATTTTCCCATAACACATGGGACAAAATGCAAATTATTGGTATAGTAAAACACAGGTGAGCACTCACTCTTGTTTAGGTTCCCGAAGACAATATTGTCTCGAACTGTGTTAAAGTTTCTCTGGCAACACTCCTCTGATCTTAGCTTCTCACGAGGAGCATCATTTCCTCTGACACATCTTAGGTTTTCGAGCAAAAGTAAACCTGACTTTGTCTAGGTTCCACATTGTTCTGCTCTCTTTGGGTTCTTTTCTGGTGAGAACTGACTTTGCTAGGTCAATCGTTATGCTTCATTTGGACGTTCTTATATTTGATTTTGCTGTAATGTATGAGACGCAATTTATGATGCATGTCATTCATTATAGTTATGAGAGATTTTATCTTCACCCCACTCAGCCATTAAAAACAATTATTATACGTTTATAATGTTTTATGACACTGTAAAATTGCTGTGTATTTCTGATTAGTTTCCATGATCTAATACCAAGTACATGTGTGTGGTGCCTCAGGGTGCAGAGTGACTCCTGGTGCCGCGACACATCTTCGACCCCTCCCAAGACTCTTCATCCACCCTCGGCTTTCTCAAACTCAAGAGAATTTTCTGAGGCGGAATGTGACAGAGAAATACCAGAAGGTCGAGGGAGTGGTGTGGGTAATGCTACACCAACAATAAATTCCAAAGGAAAGTATAGCCGTGAAAAAACTCCTGCTGAGGAAACTGCTCTGTTGCAACGGTACGAGAACCAGCATCATGCAAGACACAAAAGTCAACAAAACCTTAATCAAGAGATACAGAAAAATCCTTTCAGTATTAATGTTTGATTCTAGCATCCTTATTATGTATAAATTTTTGAAGATTTTTTTAAATTGTGGTAGAGATGTTTACTTCCCTGGTATTGTGTGCTCAGCTTAGTTAATAATTCATGTTCATAATTCTGTAACATAAGCACATTGAATCATTAATAGTAGATGTAATAATAGTGAGACGTAATGTTATGGTTTCTCTAATTAGTTTGGAATTTTGAATACAAAAATTTGCTAAATATAATGAGGTCTACTTTAGGAAATGTATTTTCTCAAATTGCATTGTTAAATCTTAGTTAATGAATATGTCTATACCTGTATAAGAACAATATTTTTAATAATAAATTTCCTAAATTAAATGTTTCAACAATTATTCAGTGAGTTATTATAGAATGAAAAAAAGTTATGTAAACTTTATCGTCGTATTTAAATTCTACCTCATAGCTGCATGTTATTGTTTTGAGTTAGGGACTAATTTAACACCTACAATAGTTTTTAGTATTTAAACGTATCAGACCCAATCAATATCTTAATAAGATCTCTTAGTCTCCACTTCCTGAGAAAACGTTAAGTTACTTGAGGATTTCTTCAACTGATTTCTTTCTAATACCTGAACAACAGCAGTGAACGATAATGTTCAACAGGAGGTTCAGATAATTAGAAATATTAGATCATCAGAGCATGTAATGAGCCCCAAGGAGTGCTAGCAATTACACTACATCATATAACTACAAAGTCAAAAATGTAACTGAATCTTCACATAATATATAAAAGAATAAAATAAGGGTGTAATATAACAGAACGTAACTTATGTAGCTCCATCGGTTAATACATACTGACATATCATCAAATGTAAAATATTAGATCATATTATGACCATAAGTAATGTAACTCTTGTACCAAGTTCATATATTATATACAAAAAGATAATAGTCTTTACTCGAACTAGTAAGAGCTACTATATTCTAAAAGTAATGAGTCACTTCATTACTAAACCTAAGTAATAAATACTTAACGTCATAACGTCTTGAAATAAATACAGTTAATACATTCACGTTATGCTACATTGTAATGAGGTGTGTACTAGATTTTCTTTATAGTAAATCTTCCCAAACGAAGTATATCAACAACAAGTAATTTATATTTATTAAAGCCTAAGAGTAATAGCTACGCATGTAGTGCTTTACGTCACTGTACGCCCATGCAGACTACATCAGAGCCATAGATGTAATAGGGTATTTATTTCAATTTGTGCCCATACAGTAAGGGACTTCTTCATGTCGCCATACGAGAAATGGGGCTCTCATCACTGCCCACGGAAGAGAGGCCTACTATCACTGTAGCCAAGAGTTCTCAATAGATCACTCTATACTGCTGCAGTATGTGGCTATATCCTCTATACCAACCATGTCGGTATCTATACCATTTTAAAGTTCACATCTTGTAGCCCCATACGGAGTAATGGGGGCTACTCATCCACTCTTGTAGCCCCATACGGAGTAATGGGGCTACTCATCCACTCTTGTAGCCCCATACGGAGTAATGGGGGCTACTCATCCACTCTTGTAGCCCCATACGGAGTAATGGGGGCTACTCATCCACTCTTGTAGCCCCATACGGAGTAATGGGGGCTACTCATCCACTCTTGTAGCCCCATACGGAGTAATGGGGGCTACTCATCCACTCTTGTAGCCCCATACGGAGTAATGGGGCTACTCATCCACTCTTGTAGCCCCATACGGAGTAATGGGGGCTACTCATCCACTCTTGTAGCCCCATACGGAGTAATGGGGGCTACTCATCCACTCTGTAGCCCCATACGGAGTAATGGGGCTACTCATCCACTCTTGTAGCCCCATACGGAGTAATGGGGGCTACTCATCCACTCTTGTAACCCCATACGGTGTAATGGGGCTACTCATCCACTCTTGTAGCCCCATACGGAGTAATGGGGCTACTCATCCACTCTTGTAGCCCCATACGGAGTAATGGGGGCTACTCATCCACTCTTGTAGCCCCATACGGAGTAATGGGGCTACTCATCCACTCTTGTAGCCCCATGACGAGTAATGGGGCTACTCATCCACTCTTGTAGCCCCATACGAGTAATGGTGGCTACTCATCCACTCTTTAGCCCCATACGGAGTAATGGGGGCTACTCATCCCTCTTGTAGCCCCATACGGAGTAATGGGGCTACTCATCCACTCTTGTAGCCCCATACGGAGTAATGGGGCTACTCATCCACTCTTGTAGCCCCATACGGAGTAATGGGGCTACTCATGACTTTAGCCCCATCAGAATGGCTACCTCTTTAGCCCACGATGGGGTACCATCACTTGTAGCCCCATGAGTAATGGGCTACTATCCATCTTGTAGCCCCACGGGTAATGGGTTACTATCCTGTAGCCCTGATGGGCTACTATCCTTTGCCCCATACGGAGTAATGGCTACTATCCTTGCCATACGAGTAATGGGCTACCATCACTCTGGCCCCATACAGTATGGGGCTACTCATCCTTAGCCCCATACGAGTAAGTATCAACTTTTCAAGAAACAAAACATATGGAATAGAAAATGACAGAAAGCTCAAAAAGCCAAGCCAAATCAATGTTATTGTATATAATATCTAAGCCTGGTCACAGACCGGGCCGCAGGGGCGTTGACCCCTGGAACTCTCTCCAGGTATCTCCAAGTATACTGGATTTAGTAGCCAGCAGTTTTATAAACAATTTGTGAAGCAGTTGGAATGACGTTTGAAAGAGATATACATTACTTACAGTCATTCCTCTAATTATGTTCACTTAATTTGAAGAATCATCTTGAAGTCTGCAACAGCACATCACCAGTCGAATTAATTGTTAAAATAAATCTCGTAGTTGTAAGCCTGTATAACAGTTGAAATAATCCACCAATATTTACATAAATATCCCGTTCAGGTGGAGTTAGATTCCTGAATATTCCTTGAGGCCGAAACTACATTATTGAGATCACTTAATAGTATGTAGTTGCTGGCCTTGTGTAACCATTGAAGTAATCGGTGAATATAGTATTAATAATATCTTTATTTCTACTAGTACATGTACAAGGTATACAGGCCTAGCTGACATCAATGAAATACTACTATACAGAAAACAGCTTGTTATGCTGAGTATTTCGGGCAAATTAGGTCAGTTTTGTCCCAGGATGCGACCCACACCAGTCCACTAACACCCAGGTGCCCCTTTTACTGTGGGGAACATAGACAAAAAGTGTTTCTATGTTTTTACCCTCGCTGGGAAACGAACCCAGACGCTGGCCGTGTGAAGCGAGAGCTTTAGCCACCAGGCCACGGTCCCTTCTCAGGCAGGTACAGCAGAAACAAGGCACCTTCATATATGGAAAGTAGCGCTTAGAGTTTAAACTTTATAATTAAAATATTACCAACTGTATTTTTAATTCATTTTTAAATTTAGTATTCCTGGCCACAGAATGTTAATTGAGAGTTAGCTCTCGTGGCCAGGACGGGTCTCGTGGCCAGGACGGGTCTCCTGGCCAGGACGTGTCTCGTGGCCAGGACGGGTCTCCTGGCCAGGACGGGTCCCGGGAACCTTCTTGAGACAGAAGAAAACGTGAGACAGAAAATGCGACACCCACTAGTACATATTATTATTATAATCAAAAGAAGCGCTAAACCAACACCCACTAGTAAACTTCTTTAACTGATGAAGCTAGATAAGATAAGATAAGATAAGATTTTCTTCGATTTTTAACCCCGGAGGTTAGCCACCCATGATAACCCAAGAAAGTCAGTGCGTCATCGAGGACTGTCTGTCTTATTTCCATTGTGGTCCTCAATCTTGTCCCCAGGATGCGACCACGCCAGTCGACTAACACCTGTTGTCATATTCACCTAGCAAGGTGAACATGACAACAGGTGTAAAAACGCGTCGAAATGTTTCCACCCGCCGGGAATCGAACCCGGGCCATCCGTGTGTGAAGCAAGAGCTTTAACCACCAGGCCACCGGGGCATCAAATGAGTATATAATGAAACTGAAAATGTTTATTTAATTGCAAAGCTTACAATGTGTGGTTTACATGTTATAAAATATTAATTACAAAGAAAGCCACTAGCATGCCTAGGCATTCCGGGCAGACAATATAGGAACGATCCTACATACGTAATCTCGAAGCCACGTCCCGTAACTGGAAATAAGTCACTTTGACTTTTTTTGGGTTATCCTGGGTTATCTGCACGTATGCTGCTATGTATGATAATTTATGTAATTTTATTTATGTATACCTGTACCTGAAAAAAACTTACTTAATGTCTACTGTCTTGACAGACGTTATTGAAACTACTTCACAAACTATTTATATTGCTAATCCGCTAGTTATTAAATTCCCTGCGCTTAGACATTAGGTACATTGGTTTGGTTGTATGAGTTTTCTCACATGTTCTATTCCGTGTGGGTACAGACACATACCCAGTATTAGGGTTATGGAAGGAGTGTGAGGTGACGTGGTGCCCGGGCGTCTTGACGCTGGACACGGCGCCGGCTACACACACACACATCTGAGAATTCAGGTACATTTATCACTGCAACCTTTTGCCAGGTTAATAGCTTTTCAAGAGTAATGATGAATTAATTAATCGGCTGTCAGATACGCAAGCATCCCTTCCTAGCCTAAATAGATTGATTACGTCGTAATAGTCAGAGGATCTCACCTTCTAGGACCATAACACCGCATCTGCTAGAAAAATGACAGGATGGATAATGAGAACCTTCAAAACCAGGGATGCCAAGCCCATGTTGACACTTTTCAGGTCGTTTGTTTTATCTAGGCTGGAATATTGCTGCACACTAACTGTACCTTTCAAGGCAGGTGAAATTGCTGACCTAGAAAATGTGCAGAGAACCTTCACGGCACACATAACTGCGATAAACCACCTCAATTACTGGGAACGCTTGAAGTTCCTAAACCTGTACTCCCTAGAATGCAGGCGGGAGAGATACATTATTATATACAGTTGGAAAATTATAGAGGATTAGTACCAAACTTGCACACGAGAGTCACTCCTTATGAAAGCAAAAGACTCGGCAGACGATGTAACATATCCCCAATGAAAAGCAGGGGTGCCACTAGCACGTTGAGAGACAACACAATAAGTGTCAGGGGCCCAAGACTGTTCAACTGCCTCCCAGAATACATAAGATGGATTACCAATAGACCCCTGGCTGTCTTCAAGCAGGCACTGGACAGGCACCTAAAGTCGGTACCTGACCAGCCAGGCTGTGGTTCATACGGTGGACTGCGTGCATCCAGCAGTAACAGCCTGGTTGATCAGGCCCTGATCCAAATGAGGCCTGGTCACAAACTGGGCTGCAGGGGCGTTGACCCCCAGAACTCTCTCCAGGTAAACTCCAGGTCTAACACACAACGTCACTATAACACAAGCAATGTCACTATAACTAACCTACCTTCACTATAACACAACGTCACTAATCAACTCGTACTATAACACCTACACGTCACTATAACACACACAACGTCACTATAACACACAACGTCACTATAACACACACAACGTCACTATTATACACACACACGTCACTATAACACACACAACGTCACTATAAACACACAACGTCTATTACACAATCACATAAACTCTTCACTATAATAAACATCTTCACTATAATAAACATCTTCACTATAATAAACATCTTCACTATAATAAACATCTTCACTATAACACTCATTATCACTATACACTCATCAATCACTATAAACACTCATCATCACTATAACACTATCATCACTATAACACTCATCATCACTATAACACTCATCATCACTATAGCACTCATCATCACTATAACACTCATCATCACTATAACACTCATCATCACTATAACACTCATCACTATAACACTCATCATCACTATAACACTCATCTTCACTATAACACTCATCATCACTATAACACTCATCATCACTATAACACTCATCTTCACTATAACACACAACATCACTATATACATGCACTTCACTCTCTCTTCTTCACTACACACACACACACACACAACACACACAACCACACACACACACACACACATATATAATAATTATATATAATATATAATATATATATATATAATATCATATATAATATAATATATATAATCATCATCTATAACACTGGCAATTACATAGACACTCATCTAAAATTAAGTCACTTTCAAAATTTCACTATATTACATTATTTTCATTATGTAAGTCAAGACATTATATTTGACAAGAAACTTGAAAACCTACTAACCTTATTACAACAACCATTAATTCCTAACAACTCAAATATATTTAATACTTACACACTATTTAAAATACACAAACACATGAAATATACTTTCAAATATTCAATATATCATACACTAAATTTTCACTCATATCAAAAACTTCTATAACAAATCAATTACTATCACATATTAATATTATATATATATATATATATATATATATATATATGACTCTCTCCTCAAGACCATGCTAGAGAGGGTATTGAATCTTTCCCTCGAAGATGGACAGTGGTTGCAAGCCTCACTTCCAGTCAGGCTTGGGGGGCTGGGAGTACGCAAATCCTCCCAGATTGCCCTACCAGCTTTCTTATCCTCTTCCATAGCATCAAATGAACTAATAAAACAAATTCTTCCAGACAACCTCAGTGATTCAGTAGGAATACAGGACCCTAGCTACACCAGTACCATCACTGAATGGGAGACTCTCGCTGCTCCAGCACCAAAACCTAGTGAAGAACTGGCCTACAAACAGTCAAGTTGGGATGGCCCCATCACTGAAAAGATACTTGCCAACATGCTTAGGGCTATAACATCAGACAGGAAGACTGCATGTCTCCTAGCTGAGAGTGCACTTCACTCTGGGGACTTCCTCCATTTTGGCAATGGGAATACGACTCGACCCTAAGTATTGCAGTGGCTCTGCGCCTTGCTGACCCAACTCACACGGAATATACGTGTATTTGCGGAAATGCGCAAGTCGACCAATATGGTCTACATGGTCTTAACTGTTCCAAAACCAAGGGATGGCATGCAAGACACAATGAAGTCAACGTCATCATAAAAAGAACCCTTGATACAGCTGGATGCCCAGCCGAGAGAGAGCTCCGATCACTAGCATCCAACTATACCCACAACCCAGCAAACCACCCCGACAGGATCACCATCTATCCTTGGAAGAATGGCAAGCTCTTAGCATGGGACTATACCTGTGTGCGACACTGGTTAACACCTACATCCATCACAGCGTCAGGCGACAGGGAGGAGCTGCTGACCACAGGGAGAAGTACAAGATCGGCAAGTACAGGGACATAAGCCAGCAGTATCAATTTGTACCAGTGGGATCAGAGACCTTGGGATCATGGGTAAAAAATGCCTTAAAGAACTGGGTTCCAGACTCATCGACACCACCAGGGACCCAAGGGCAGCCACTTACATGTTCCAGTGCCTCAGCGTGGCCATCCAGAGGGGAAATGCATGCTGCATACTGGGCTCGCGTCTGGCTTTGGAGGAGCTGGAGGAGATTCATAATCGTTGATATATTGTACCAATGTATTCATGTTCATCTTTGTGTTTTCTGTCAATGTATTCTGTCTATTAATAAAGAACACACATAATATATATAGGGGGTGGTAGAAGAAAATATTCAAACAGCTCCGGGGAGAACCTTGAGTTTTCCCTGAGGTACGTTTATTGTCTTCTCTGAGGATGAGGGTCCCCAGTAAAGTTCTAGAGGTGGTACCTCACTATATATATATATATATATATATATATATATATATATATATATATATATATATATATATATATATATATATATATATTAAAATATATATATATATATATATATATATATAATATATATATATATATATATATGTTGTGTGTGTTGTGTGTGTGTTGTGTGTGTGTATGTGTATGTGTGTGTGTGTGTGTGTGTGTGTGTGTAGTAGTGATTTCTTCGTTTTAACCCGGAGGGTTAGCCACAGGTTGACCAAGAAAGTCAGTGGTATCGAGGACTGTCTGTCTTATTTCCATTGGGTCCTTAATCTTGTCCCCAGGATGCGACCCTACCAGTCGACTAACAACCCAGGTACCTATTTCCTGCTAGGTGAACATGACAACAGGTGTAAGGAAACACGTCGAAATGTTTCCACCCGCCGAGAATCGAACCGGCCCTCCGTGTGTGAGCGAGCTCTAGCTCTCGCTAATTGTGGTTGCAGGGTCGAGACTCAGCTCCTGGCCTCGCCTCTTTGCTGTCCGCTACTGGGTCTCTCCTCTCCCTGCTCCATGAGCTTTATCATACCTTGTCTTAAAACTATGTATAGTTCCCGCCTCCACTATATCGTTCGCTAGACTATTCCACTTCCTAACTACTCTATGGCTGAAGAAGTGCTTCCTAACATCCCTTTGACTCATCTGAGTCTTCAGCTTCCAGTTGTGTCCCCTTGTTTCTGTGTTAACTCTCTGGAACATCCTGTCACTATCTACTTTGTCGATTCCCTGCAGTATTTTGTATGTCGTTATCATGTCTCCTCTAACCCTTCTGTCCTCCAGTGTTGTTAGTCCTATTTCCCTCAACCTTTCTTCATAGGACAGACCCCTGAGCTGTGGAACTAGCCTTGTCGCAAACCTTTGCACTTTCTCTAATTTCTTGACGTGCTTGACCAGGTGTGGGTTCCAGATTGGTGCTGCATATTCTAGTATGGGCCTGACGTATACGGTGTACAGTGTCTTGAACGATTCCTTGTTAAGGTAACGGAACGCTAATCTTAGGTTTGCCAGTCGCCCATATGTGTGTGTGTGTGTGTGTGTGTGTCTATGTTTGCGCGTGTGTGTGTGTGTCTATGTTTGCGCGTGTGTGTGTGTGCTTGTTTCTACTACAACGTGTCAACCTAAATCCGCCTTATAATTTGTTAACAAAGCTATAAAAACACTATTATGAACCAGCTAATGAGAAACAAATGCAAGTTAATTCACTTTATGATAAAATTGGTCAATAAAGGCAAATTAAAGAAGTTAATTATTGAATGAACTGTACAAATCAAGAGACTTTAGATCTTCAGTTAAAAAAAATCCATATTGAATTAAATATTAAATAAAAAGTAATTTACTAATTGTAAAAGTGTTTACACAGTTCAGGGTCGTGACTTGGGATCAAACAGCTTGAGGAAGGAAGAAGCACGTTTCCCAGTGTCGTATGTTACTGGTGGCTTTGCCTGCTGGTCGTGGCCCGGGTGCAAAGAGAAGCTTTCCAAAACACAACACGGTAAGAGCATCAACCTATTCCTTTGGCTTACTTTTCCCATAAAATACAATTGTAGTAACAGTTTCGATTAAAAATGTGATAATTTACGTATGTTTGCTAAAAAAAAATTTAGGTATGTCAGAAAATGCTTCAAACTTATCTTAATCGTCGAAAAACTTAATAAAATAGCATTTCAGCACATTTTCCTAATTACTTAATATTTCACGTATATAAAAAAAAAATACATAAGCTTACATTAAAAATCTAACAGATTTGGTACCCAAATCGCTCACACCGGTGGCCTAGTGGGTAAAGCTCTTGCTTCACACACGGAGGGGCCGGGTTCAATTCCCGGTGGGGCAGAAACATTTCGAAGTGTTTCCTTACATACACATACACACACACACACATATACAACAGGCCTAGTGTCTAATTGACATGTGCCTAGGACAAAATGGTAACTAACTAACAGAGGCCGACCAACCCACCAACCGACAACTACACACATAGATGCATGCGTACACCAAATTTACATGCACAAAATACACCCGCTCATAAAGACAAAACAAATATGCACACAAATATACAAAATTGCACTCTCTACCGCACATTCCATCCTTTTACCTCATTCTCCCCCACCTATAATCAACCTTCCCTCCCTTATCGCACTTCACTTTATTTGGTGTTGTTATTGCACTTTCTCAGCAGAACCCCGGCTATAACCAAGCTATATTGTCCTCCTTAAGACGTGGGTCTTGACGGGGGCTTCTGAGGTACTACTAAGTTTTGTGTTGTGGGAGGGAGTGCTACTGAGTCTAGTGGCGTGGGCTACTGAGTCTTTCTGTGGGGACTACTGAGTCTTTCTGTGGGGACTACTGAGTCTTTCTGTGGGGACTACTGAGTCTTTCTGTGGGGACTACTGAGCCTGGTGGTTTGAGCTGCTGAGAGGCTTCTGAGTTTAGTGGTGCGGCTACTTAGGCTGTAGTGAGCTTGGTGGAGATGGTCTACTAAGATACTCCTGAATCATTTACATTTTCTGCCTTCTGAGTATCCTCGTTTTTGCTTCCTTCTCACCCCCCCCCCTAGCTTGGAAGAGAAGACCCACTGTAGTTCTTCAGTGTCTCCTTGTGGACAAGTGTTAATGTGAGGAAGTAGTTCAGTCTCCACTGCCTTGAGATGCAATTCTCTCTCAATACTCTATTACTGGTCCTGCCCGGCATGGGCCAGGAGATATATGGCAGTCCTATGTTTTTTGCTAGTACGTACTTCTGCTACTAGTACTATTGCTGTTACTACGTCTATTACTACTATTGCTACTACTGTTACTACTACTGATACAACTTGTACCACTTCTACTACTACTGCTACTGCCACTGCCTTCTTCCCACGTCCCCTCTCTTAGTGTCTTCTGGCTTTCTCTACATTTTCTCGCCTCAATTGTCCCTTGACAATAGTCCCTGACGTTCCGAAACGCCACCATGAGGTCCTCTCCTACTTACAGGTTTGTGGTGAATTGTTCCAGCCACGGTATTTTGACTCTAGAGTCCCTAAAATATGCTTCAGAGAGACTCATGAGTCTGGCGGTAGGGGGTACTGAGTCAGGTGGAGAGGAAGACTGACCCCTATGTTGACATCCGGGGGCTACAGTGGAACTCATGATTATGCTGGTTTATCTATAACTTCAGGAAAGTGGATGTGTGCAGAGAAGATTATATTAGAGACCCTCATGCACTTGACCAGATATGAATAAGTGCCACATTTCGAGTTCCCGTCCAGTATTACGTTTATTTGTTGACAGCCTTCCATTATAACTTATCTTGAGTTTATGGACTATCTAGCTTTGAGGAGTATGAGAAAAAAATGCACAACATAAGCTTAAGGGGTTGTTGGATTGTGGGATGAGACAGTAGGATCACAGTGATGCTGGTTGCTTAAATCATCCTGCTGTACACTCAGTGCATTATTACGAACACAGGTGTAGTCTAGGGACCTGCACATCAGGCTGTAGCACGATAACAACGGTAGGAACGAGCAAAAAGGTATCAGCCAGAGTAAGTACTTATACTGCCTTCATCAAAGAGTAAGCAGGTATGTACAATATATACATCACGCAAGAGACACGGTGAGAGCCTGGGAGGTAAGTCTGCCAATGAAGAATTAAGACACATGTGCTACTTCTGAATTGGTGCGGGTTTAATGCAGTGTTCAGGCTTACCCACTTGCTGACACTCACAACAATGGATGTAATTCTGCATCTCTCGTCTTATACATGGCCAATAAAAATGCTGTAAAATCCTATAAAGCATTTTAGTGACACCCAAGTGTCCTCCTGAGGACGAATTGTAAGCTAATTTTAGGATTGCGTATTATGCCATGGGGTCTCATGATAATTTGGTGACGTTAGACCATTGTTCTCCGCACCAATCCTCGTGTTACCTTCGTCGTGAACGTGCTCTGCCCGCCGGTATAATATATAACCATTAGGAGCCAACCCATTTAGCTACAGTGGCATGAAGGTAACGTATGGCTACAGGTACACAAGGTTAAGTGGCCGCAATCAGTGTTTGTAATATGTAAACTCATTTAGGTACAGCTCTGCAATCAGGGATTATTACATGGTGATTGTAACTTAGTGGATTACAACCCAACAGAGTTAGGCTGTTATGTGGTTATAAAGATAATTGAAAAATTCATGAATTGTCTGGTTATTAGGCCTTAAAGAATAATCGGAATACTATGAAAGATTCATAAGTAACCAAGGTACAGGCATAATATTTGATAATGAGTATATCAGTAGGCAGTATTTAGGAATATATCACGAGATTCTTCTCAACATTCTTGAAGCCTCTCGAGACGTAGGGTATTTTAAGCAGAAAAATGAGCACATTCGCCTTATTTAATTAGAAGGTTTACACATAACATCATTGTTCTGTATGTGTATTATTCACATGACTTGTTGACGACGATTAGATGAGACTTAGGGCTGCCATTTAAATCTCCAATTATTCTGTTTCCCACTTTTTGTAAACTGGGAGGCCATCTGCTCCCTACCCCATATGGGGTAGGGTGAGGAGGGTGGGTGGGTTTATGGTGAAATGACTATTGTATCTCATTTTGTGAGAGAAACTGGCTGGTGTCGGCATGCTTACTTACTCTGAAAAAACATTCCCTCATGCAATATTGCATAGCTCCTGGTGACGCAAGACGTGTGAAAGTACTTGAGCTGAAGATTTCCATCCCTGTGGCTTGTCTTGCACACATTAGATAATATATATGTCGTGACGAATAGGAAAAAAATTGCGATTTTGGCTTAAATAGCAACGCTCTTCTTGCCGAATATGGAAAACGAAAATTTTTGTAAGCAATAATTTTGCAAAAATTATTCTGATCCTAATGGAAAATATATATTTCATTGTTTTTGTTTATTATAAAATTATTGTAAACTTATCTAAAATATATTTAGTTTAATTAGGGTAAATTAAATTGCGCTTGTTATAATTAGGCTATGTAATTTTTCTGGTACAAAATAATTAATTTTTACATTAACATATATGAAAAAAATATATTTTAAAGGTATATGATAAAATTTTAGAAAAGACTTAATTTAAAATGAGCTCTTGCTAATTGACCAATTTTACCTATTCGGCACGACATACAACACACACACACACAATATATATATATATATATATATATATATATATATATATATATATATATATATATATATATATATATATATATATATTGTGTGTGTGTGTGTGTGTGTGTGTGTGTGTGTTTGTGTGTGTATGGAGGTACCACCTCTGGAACTGTCCTGGGGACCCTCATCCTTAGAGAAAATAATAAACTTACTTCAGGGAAAACTCAAGGTTCTCCCCGGAGCTGTTTGAATATTGTCTTCACCTACCACCTCCTATACTCTATATTCAGTCACTTGTTACCCTATAAACAACGTATGTCAGATCCATAAGATACTATTCAATGTTTCACGAACATTATAACTATCAAACATGTTTAATACCTCGATATGGTTCAGAGGTTAACCTGGAAGAAGTAACTAAGGGGACTTACCCTTACAATGTTCGAAAAAGAGAAAGACCAGGAAAACCGTGATTGATTTATACAAGATTCTCAGAATTTTGTCGATATATGAGGAATATTGGCCAGGAGTACTGATGGAATACTAAATTCACAAAGAAGCCTCAGAGACGTTAAGAAATATTTCTTTAGCCCATATGAGGTAAAGGAGTGAAATAGGGTGAATGAGAAAGTTGTAAACTCACACTACAAAAACAGACGCGGAACGATGATAGGGCCTACGAAGCCAAGCATCAATACTCATTTCAATAGTTTTTTAAAACGAGAGATCATGAAAAAATGTTCTATTCCTAGAAAAAGATATTAGCAATTTCAAAGAATTATTAGGTGTTGCCAGTGCTCCTGTCTGGAACACTGGCAACTGGGGGGCCCCCAACAACCTTGGGGTTCAGGTCACCGCTCTTATTGTGATTTCTGTTTGTTGTTTTATAATATTCGAGATATCAGACAAGAAAGACTATTTTGTCAGTTGACCAACATGTCTGACCTAGTTCGGTCACTTCAGGTTAATTCAATACATAAATGAATATCACTGCACACTCACTTCTCAGTGAGATTTCGTTGAGTCTTGGTAATAATGTCACTGGATAATAGAGTTGCAACCAGATCCACAGTGACAGTGGACCTGTAGATACCTAATGACCTCGAGTGAATAACTTCCGTCGTGGATAATTTTTGAGGCTTGCTGTTGATACTGCTGTGAATGCCATGTGGTTATTATGCTTCTTTATGTGTGAGATACTGCAGCGCAGTCATTATTATTGAACGTCTTTGTGGTTTTTAGTCATATTAATAAGCTAGTGGTGTTCATTGCTGCTACTGGATAAGCTCATTACTCTGTGTATGGTTACAAGTAGCTGTGTACTCGTTATAAGTCAGGATTATGATATTTTGCTTACATTTTTTTTATGACATTAAAGAAACTGAAACCCTGTATGCAGTGATATTCCTAACAACTTACCATAAACATTATTTACTGTCTAACATATTATACAAGTAAATTTATGTTTGTAATCATGGACTTTACACTTAACCACCTTGCAAAATAACTTCTGATATTTAGTTTCATATTACCACTAAATTAATTATTGATGTACCTAAGGGGTACATAGCCCTCATTAACCAGGCTGCTAGTGCTGACATGTAATACTTGCTAAAGTAAACAACTACACGGAATACAAAGCAAAAAAAAATAATGCGTGAAAACGACCAAAATATTGTTTTAGATGTGAAATGGTAGTTTGCCATAGAAGAGCAGCATCATAAAAGGCCCAGAACCATCACCATTACGTCACGTCACAGTTCATCTTCAGACACTCGGGAGTAATAGAGAGATCAATTATTGTAAACTAAACTGAAGCTCAAATATTGGCATTGATGACCCTCAATAGTCACCAACCCTCCCAGTAACTCTTCCCTGCCATCTATGGTAGCTTGACTATGCTGCTAGATATTGATTAACTAATCCCCAGATACATACATATCTAATCAACTGTTGAACATTCCTTTGCATATTAATAATTCGTTATGTCTACAAAATGTGACAAACCCCACCTGCGTCATAGTTGATAAAATCAAATTAGCAGTAATTTATTTGTAACGAGGGAGACAATATATTGCATTACTAATATTGTGCCACACGTTAATCATGTAGTTCATGTGATAATGAAATACCATTTTTTTTAAAATGGTGAATGTTCACAGTCTAATGACTGTATCTATAATATACATTTACGATTCAAACTAATACTGTAGTTATATGTACAATACAACATGAAATAAACACACATTATATATATATATATATATATATATATATATATATATATATATATATATATATATATATATATATATATATATAGGAAGGAAGGCGGGTAGGGGTCGTCCTAGAAAGGTTGGAGGGAAGGGTAAAGGAGGTTTTGTGGGCGAGGGGCTTGGACTTCACAAGCAAGCATATTAACTTATTATATATATATATATATATATATATATATATATATATATATATATATATATATATATATATATATTTTCCAACACTCTTATATGGGTGTGAAGCATGGGTTGCAAATGCTGCAGCGAGGAGGAGGCTGGAGGCAGTGGAGATGTCCTGTCTAAGGGCAATGTGTGTGTAAATATTATGCAGAAAATTCGGAATGTGGAAATTAGGAGAAGGTGTGGAGTTACTAAAACTATTTGTCAGAGGGCTGAAGAGGGGTTGTTGAGGTGGTTTGGTCATTTAGAGAGAATGGATCAAAGTAGAATGAATTGGAGAGCGTATAAATCTGTAGGGGAAGGAAGACGGGGTAGGGGTCGTCCTAAAAAAGGTTGGAGGGAAGGGGTTAAAGGAGGTTTTGTAGGCGAGGGGCTTGGGCTTCCAGCAAGCATGTGTGAGCGTGTTAGATAGGAGTGAATGGAGACGAATGGTTTTTGGGACATGACGATCTGTTGGAGTGTGAGCAGAGTAACATTTTGTGAATGAAGGGATTCAGGGAAACCAGTTAATTGATTTAGTTGGACTTGAGTCCTGGAAATGGGAAGTACAATGCCTGCACTTTAAAGGAGGGGTCTGAGATAGTGACAGCTGGGAGGGACTTTTCTCAGCTGTCGTATCTGAGCTCCTCTGCAAAGACAGTGATTATGTATGAGTGTGGTGAAAGTGTTGAATGATGATGAAAGTATTTTCTTTTTGGGGATTTTCTTTCTTTTTGGGTCACCCTGCCTCGGTGGGAGACGGCCGACTTGTTAAAAAAAAAAAAAAAAAAAAAAATATATATATATATATATATATATATATGTCGTGCCGATTAGGTAAAACTGGTCAATTAGCAAGAACTCATCTAAAATTAAGCCCTTTCTAAAATTTTATCTTATACGTTTAAAGATATATTTTTTTCATTTATGTTAATGTAAGAATTTATAATTTTGTACCAAGAGAAACTTTGAAAACCTACCTAACCTTATTACAACAAGCGCAATATAATTTAGCCTAACCCAACTAAATATATTTTAGATACGTTAACATTAATTTAATAATAAACACACATAATGAAATATATTTTTTTCGTTATGTTCAGAATGATTTTGGCGAAATTATTGCATACACAAATTTTCACTTGTCTTATATGGCAAGGTGAGCGTTGCTATTTAAGCCAAAATCGCAAGTTTTACCTAATCGGCACGATATATATATATATATATATATATATATATATATATATATATATATATATATATATATATATATATATATATATAATATATAATATATATTATGTCGTTCCGAATAAGTAAAATTTGCAATTATTGTGTAAATAATCGCAAGTTTAAATTTATGTATGCAATAATTTTGCAAAAATCATTCTGAACCTAACGAAAAAAATATTTCATTGTGTTTGTTTATTACTAAATTATTGTAAATTTATTTAAAATATATTTATTTGGATTAGGATAAGTTAAATTGCTCTTGTTATAATAAGGTTAGGTAAGTTTTCAAATTTTTACATTAACATAAATGAAAAATATATATTTAAACGTATAGCAGAAAATTTTAGAAAGCATATAATTTTAGATGAGTATTTGCTAATTGACCAGTTTTTACTATTCACTTTATATATATATATATATATATATATATATATATATATATATATATATATATATATATATATATATATATGCACCGGAAATCGAACGCCTCCAAACTCGACCTATTATGTAAGCTTATTATTGTAAGTGCTTTTGTAAGTGTATTTTGGGGGTCTGAAACGGACTAATCTAATTTACATTATTCCTTATGGGAATAAATTCGTTCGGTAACAGCACCTGAACAGCATGCTGGAACGAAGAACGTTCGATTTCCGGGGTCCACATATATATATATATATATATATATATATATATATATATATATATATATATATTGGTGTGTGTGTGTGTGTGTGTGTGTGTGTGTGTGTGTGTGTGTGTGTGTGTGTAAAACAAACACAGAGTAGAATTATAGCTCTAGGTCTTTCGTGTTGCAATCAACATATCAGGAGCTTGTAAAGTTGCAGAAAAGAGGAGAATGTCAAACATGATCCCAAAGGACGGCTTCACTGGAGTTAGGGAGAGAGGGGGGGAGAGAAAAGGAACAAAAATTGTCCCCAGGCATACCAGTACACATAGCCAGAAAGGTTGAATATTATAGCATTAAAAAGAGCCCACGAACACTGATATTGTAATAGTAATATAATATATCTTTATTTCTACAAATACAGTGGACCTTCGGTTTTCGCCGAAAATTCTTTCCAGAATGCTGTTTAATTGCCATTACCGAACGAATTTACTTCCTTAAGAAATAATGTCACGTAGGTTAGTCTATTTCAGACCCTCAAAAATACACTTGCAAAAGCACTTACGAAAATACACTTACATAAATGTTCGAGTTTGGAGATGACCGAAAACCGAGGGACCACTGTACATGTATAAGGTATACAGTCCTAGCTGACATTAATGACATACTACTGTATAGAAAGCCGCTTGTTATGCTGAGCATTTCGGGCACATTAGGTCAGTTTTGTCCCAGGATGCGACCCACACCAGTCGACTAACACCCAGGTACACATTTTATACTGATAGGTGAACAGGGACAGCAGGTGTCTTATGAAAACACGTCCCAAATATTTTCCAGCCTTACCGGAGATTCGAACTCCGGACATCAGTGTGTGAGCAGAGATCGAGCTACGGGACCCCAAAGGTAAGCTGGTTTGGCTGAAGCATCGTGGCCGCCATATGTGTGAGTGTGTTACATGTGAGAAGCGAATCTCCAATTACAAAAAGTAGGACCATGGCTGTGGCAATCACCATCTTAGTGAACACGTATGTTTTTATTAACGTTTCGAGTGAGTCATTATCCCATCATCAGAATCTAAAATATATTACAATAAAAGTAATGCACTAATTTAAGAACATTTAAAATTAAAATTTAAATCTATACTGTTGTACAATGAAATATTAATAGAAGTAAACTCCCATAGCTTAGACTTAATGTTACCACAGTGACGATGAGACTATCCAAGATTAATAATTTTGAACCCTAATTAAATATTTTAATGGATAAAATAAACAGGGAGTAATGTTAAGTAAAATTTCTTAAAATATAAAAGCGGAGTGTTTTTTATCATACAAGCTTTCAAGATTTTTAGAAATAAAATTCTTAAGCGTATAATAATATTAATATAGTTATAACTATTATATAAAGTGATAGTAGTTAGACTGTTGGGTTTAGTCCTGACTCTTTCTCTTCTACTTAAGCTCTTCCTCTCACCGGCTATTCTTCGTCTGTCCCCACTTTCCCCTCGCCCCTAGTGGGTCCTTACCTGTGAGTCTCTGAATGAATGAACTAGTATTATAATAGGTGGAGCATTGCGGCGTCTATAGAAAAAAAAATATCAGTCGAAGCAAAAGCCGGAATGTACCAAAGAATATTTGTGTCATCTATATTTTATAATTGTGATTAATGGACGTTGAATGATGAGGTGACGAAGATGGAGGAAGTCGACATGACATGATTGAGGTCAATGTGTAGTTTGAATATTATGCTGAAAAATAAGAAATGATGTGGCTGTATGGAAGATCTAAATCACAGAACAGATATTTTAATTATTCGGAAATGAAGGCAAATTTGTTAACCAAGAATATTTAAAAATCAAGGTTGGATAGAAGGTTTTGAGTGGAAACTTAGGACTGCAATAGGCTTGAGTAAGCGGGAGTGATCTGGGTAGACTCAAGTGTTTTTTTAGGATTAGAAATGTTGTTGGAATGAGAGCAATGCAACACTTGAGGGGATTTAGGGAAACTAGTTAGCCGGACTTTAATTCTAAAGTGAGATGCAAAGTCCCTGCACTCTGGACGATAGCTGGGAATGCTGCTGATAATAAATCCAATTAATTATCCAACTACACACTAAAGCACCTGTTCTTATCAGATGCTCATTTCAGGTGCTCACCTCAGGGACTCACCTCAACAACTCTTCAGGGATTAAATTAATAAGCTTATCTCAGGGCTTATGGGCTTCACTCACGCGCTCTCTTCAGGTGCTCACCTCATATGCTCTCCTCAGAAGCTCACCACAAATGTTCGCCACAGGTGCTCGCCTCAAGGGCTCTTCTCAAGGGCTCTCCTCAAGGCCTCACCTCTGGGGCTCACCTTTAGGGGTTCACCTCAGGTATTGTTAATTCTCCTGCAAAATTTTAATTATTATTTTATAGCCTAGACTTAATTACGGCCCTATTTTCTGGTAGTTAAGTCAAGAGGTTATGAGTTATCTTTTTTTTCTTATTACCAGGACAAGCAATAAAAGGGCAAAATTACGTACACACTTACCAGAGGCGCGCTCGTACACACACACACACACACACACACACACACACACACACACACACACACACACACACACACACACACAGGGGCCAGGAGCTGAGTCTAGACCCCTGCAATTACAATTAGGTGAGTACAGGCTAAGCCAGGAGCTATGACATGACCCCTGCAAATACAATTAGGTGAGTACACGCACACACACACCCTTCACACACACACACACCCTTCACAGAAACACACATCCTCTCACACACACACCCTCTCTCTCTCTCACACACACACACACACACACACACACTGGTTGAGCACCTAGAAAGGAATGGGCTTATCTGCGCCAACCAGCACGGATTCATGGACGGGAAATCCTGTCACAATCCTCCTGGAGTTCTATGACAAGGTCACAGCAGTAAGACAAGAGAGAGTGAGAGAAGGGTGGGTAGATTGCATTTTCTTGGACTGTAAAAAAGTTTTTGACACAGTTCCACACTAGAGATTAGTGCAAAAGCTGAAGAACCAGGCAGGCATAAAAGGCAAGGCACTGCAATGGATCAGAGAATACCTGACAGGAAGGCAACAGCGAATCATGGTACGTGACGAGATGTCGGTGTGGGTGCCTGTAACGAGCGAGTTTTCCATAGGGGTCAGTTATAGGACCGGTGCTGTTTCTGGTATATGTGAATGACATGACAGAAGGAATAGACATAGGAGAGTCTCTGTTTGCAGACGATGTGAAGTTAATGTGGAGAATTCAATCGGAGGAGGACCAGGCAGGACTACAAAGGGATCTGGACAGGCTACATGCCTCGTCTAGCAACTGGCTCCGGGAGTTCAACCCCACCAAGTGCAAAGTCATAAAGATCGGGGAAGGGCAAAGAAGACCGCAGAGAGAATACAGCCTAGGGGCGAAAGACTACAAACCTCACTCAAGGAAAGGATCTTGGGATGAGTACAATACCAAACATATCTCCTGGGGCGCACATCAACCAAATAACTGCAGCAGCATATGGGCGAGTAGCAAACCTAAGAATAGGTTTCCAACATCTCAGTAAGGAGTCATTCAGGACCCTGTACACCGTGTACATCAGGCCTATATAAGAGTATGGAGCACCAGTTTGGAACCCACACCTGGGCAAGCACGTCAAGAAATTAGAGAAAGTGCAAAGGTTTACAGCGAGACTAGTTCCGGAGCTAAGGGGCGGGGGTGACATTATAACAACATAAAATAATGAGAGGAATCGACAAGGTGGACAGAGATAACATGTTCCAGAGATGGGACACTGAAACAAGGGGTCACAATTGGAAGCTGAAGACTCAGATGAGTCACCACAGAGATGTTAGGAAGTATTTCTTCAATCACAGAGTTGTCATTAAGTGGAATAGTCTGGAAAGTGAGGTGGTGGAGGCAGGATCCATGCATAGCTTTAAGAAGAGGTGCGATAAATCTCACAGAGCAGGGAGTGAGTGACCCAGCAGCGACCAGTGAAGAGGCGGGGCCACGAGCTATGAATCGACCCCTGCAACCACACTTGAGTACACACACAAAAAAAACACACACACACACATACAAACAAACACACACCCTTACACACATACCCTCACCCACTCACACACACACACACACACAGATGCTGGGCCAAGAGCTATGACATGACCCCTGCACACACACACTCTCACCATCACACATACACCCTCACACACAAACACACCCCTTCACACACACACACACCCAGCGACAGTGCGAAAACAACATAGCATCGAAAGCCAAGTCTGACCCGAAACTGCTGTACAACTACATTAGGAGGAAGGCAACAGTCAAAGATCAGGTGATCAGGCTGAGGAAAGTAGGTGGGGAACTTACAAGAAACGATCAAGAGGTATGTGAGGAGCTCAACACGAGATTTAAGGAGGTATTTTCATGGGAGACAGGAAGGACTCTGGGAAGACAGAACAGAGCGGGACACCAACAAGGAATATACCAGCAAGTGTTGGATGACATACACACAACTGAGGAGGAGGTGAAGAAGCTGCTCAGTGACCTTGAGACCTCAAAGGCGATGGGACCGGACATCTCCCAGTGGGTCCTTAGAGAGGGAGCAGAGATGCTGTGTGTGCCACTAACCACAAGTAGGGGTTAAGGGAAATCGATCTGACGACACTGGAAGACAGGAGAGATAGAGGGGATATGATAACGACATATAAAATACTGAGAGGAATCGACAAGGTGGACAGAGACAGAATGTTCCAGAGGTGGGACACAGCAACAAGGGGTCACAGTTGGAAGTTGAAGACTCAGATGAACCACAAGGATGTTAGGAAGTATTTTTTCAGTCACAGAGTTGTCAGGAAGTAGAATAGTCTGGAAAGTGATGTAGTGGAAACAGGATTCATATATAGCTTTAAGGAGAGGTATGATAAAGCTCACGGAGCGGGTAGTGTGACCGAGTAGCGACCAGTGAAGAGGCGGGGCCAGGAGCTGTTACTCGACAGCTGCAACCACAACTAGGTGAGTACACACACACTCACACCAAATCATGAAGTATATAGTGGTAAAGAAAACTTAAGAATATTGTGTTCAAATCTAAACAGATACTATACAAAATCCGAAGGGAAAATATTACCCATAAAAGTTGCGATGCTGTTGGCAGTGGTGGAGACGGATCACTGACAAATACTACTAAATGTAACAGATATGGAAAGAAAATAATCTTCATAGTGAGAATAAAAAATAAATTTTGTTCTTCAAATAAAGCTATAAATTTATGGCTTAAGTTATAGACCGAAATATACATTACTTTTTCTAACTTACATCTCGCGACCGAAATATATAGCACTATCCCTAACTTCCACCCCAGGACCAGTATTAAGGGCTTCAGTTAAATATTGAGAGAACTTCCTATCTTACATCTTAGGACGAAAATTTTAGGCCTCAGTTATGACATAAATATACCATAGTTTTCTTAATTTCTAATTTAAGACCAGTGTTGGCAGCCTCAGTAATAGATCACAATATACAATGCTCTTACCGATTTTTTTTTCAGATTGGCACATTATAAGAGTATGAGTGAATGTATTTATCACTGTATACTGGATATCTCACTCAGAACACAGTGCATACAAAATCCTACATTCACAAATATGCACAATACCAAACAAATCCAAGGCACTAAATTTCTTACCTAAAAAATCTAAAATAATGGCTTTACACTTTTCAAAGACTTTCCTTTCATGGAAACTAAACTCCATTATAAAGTTTTTTCTTATATAATTTAAATCATTATACAAATATTAGATATTTATTAAAACAAAGACAGGATATGTGAATATAATAATAGTATACAATACCGATAAGTTGCTAAGTAAAACACATATACAACATTTATGTCATTTTATTCAGGATTTTTTTTTCGCAGCAGTGGAGACGCAAAGACGATGTAATGAGTCCATCAGGAGTGATGGACTCATTACACCGTCTTGACATCTCTACTGCTTCTGCTTGCTGCCGCCTCTGTACTCGACTGAAGAAGCCTCCTGTGTAGGCGATACGTTTCGAAATAAACTTTCCTAATTGTTACACATGTGTGTTACTCATCAAAGACAGGATATTTTCTCAGGGTCACTATCATTACCACAGGCTCATCAGCATTACTAAAATGTTAAAAATCATTGCTATGGTGACATTTTAATTACCACAGGAATGGTGATGCCACCATCGTCATTATAATCACATTACCATTAACATACTTTCAAAATCATTAGCATGGCGTCGTTTTTATTACGTTAGTGCCATTGTCACTACTATAATACCATCAGCACAACCATTGTACTACCATTACCCTAGTTTCATACCTGTTATATTCCTGCTGATAGTTTTAGGGACCAATGCCTACTTTTCCCCAGCCCTTCCCCTCTTATTCATTATGGTCTCAGACCAAGCCTTCTTATTTAGGGCCTAGTCAGTCAAGTTGTTTGGTCTCCTGGCACAGTGTAACATGTGCACCACAGACAGGCAGATCACTTCCATTATCTCTGCTATAATAACATCAGCACTACCATAGTGCTTTAATTATTGCATCGGTGCCATGAAAGCCTGGGAGCTACCGTCAGGAGTTATCAACGAGGTCCTAAGTGCCATAATGAGTTCCAATATACATGCCTTCATACCTGGTGCTATCTATGCCATTATTAGTGCCATAATAGAATGTTATTATCGGCGTTATAATCAATGCCATTATCAAGGGCCATCACAGGGTCCTGGCTCCTCCTCTTCCCTCACTCTCGATTATTCAAGAGGTCACCTTAAAACACGTTTAAAGTTTTCCATTATTGTCCCCTTTCACACACATTAATATAAATAATAATAATAATATTGATATTATTGTTGTTGTTGTTGTTGTTGTTGTTGTTGTCGATTCGCCGGTACTCTCCCGGTCCGGGTCTCTTCCCAGATGGTGACCCGGCCTTGGCTCCCTGTCGTGGGAGTGTCTGAGACTTATGTCTTCCATGGAAGGAGGCACAAGTACCCCCTCATCGTCTGGGACCAATTGTCCCCAGGCCCAGCCACGTTCCCCGCCCTCACGGGCTCACGGGGCTCGTAGGGAGAAGCTAGGCCTCTCTAGTCTGCCATCTTCCCGCCCCAGGGAGGCTAATGGGAATATCTTGGGAGCTGCAGATGGTAGCAAGCTCTAGCTTTGGCACCTACCCTGCCCTAGAAGGGCTGGGCATGGTGTCCTGTATTGATATTATATAATAATAATAATAATAATAATTATTATTATTATTATTATTATTATTATTATTATTATTATTATTATGTATTCGTGAAGGGCTAGCTTTAAAGAGGTTGCCTGATTTTTTCTCCTTTTTTATCGTTTTCATCTTGTACCAACTTTTAGATTGTATTTCGTTTATAATTCGAGAACGCCTTGTCCAATCGCCTTCAAATTATCTGTACTATAACAAGGAAAAATTCTTGTAATTAACTAGCATGTTCACGTACCATATGACCAAAGCAGTTGAACCTTTTTCTAGCATCCTCTAATGGATCGGAAAAATTTATTTTGGAAAATTTTGTTGAAAAAAAGGTATAAACAAATTAACAAATTGGAATCGGTAGAATCCGTACCATATCTGGATAATGACCCATTTGATCGGCGTCAAATTTTAACCGCTGGTGTGATTTCCTGAACACAAGTTTCTTGATGTTGTTGGATCTCATAAATCCCAGTTTGCCAATTTTATTGTAGCAATATTCATTTTTTATTCAATAATTAATAAAAAAATTTTGAATGACTCATAAGTAATAATGACTATGCATTCTATACGAAGGATGATAATGCATAAGTTTAGTCCGAGTAGATACAAATTTGAAGTTTTACTGAAATAGTTACAAAACTTGGCATTATTGGATTCAGATAAATAGCTAGAGAACACCTATTCCTATCCTCTTCAAACTTTAACTATTTGTGCTATTTACTACTTGAGCTGTATAAATTTCAGTCTGATAATTAAGTATATTCTTTCAGTATAAATAAAGAACGGCCCTTCTGACTTTTCTCAGACACTGGTGTGTCTTAATCGGAAGTATTTCTGTATAAATTTTGGGATGTGTATGACCAATTTGACTTTTTTTGGGCAATTTTATCAAACAGAAAATTTAAAAAAAATAAATTATTTTTTTGTTACAGTTTAGAAGAGAGTTTAAAAAAAGAATGTAAATGAGAAAAGAATACTGAAAAAAAATTAATATATAAAATTATGTTTTCTTAGGTTTAACGGAGATGAACTTTCTAATTTTTCGGAACATTCTCCCGCAAAATTTTATTTTTATTTCAGATTTCGACTTCAAAATATTCACCGCTTGTGTATTGTATCTTTGGTAAGATTTAATGGTCTATTCACATGCCTGGGTACCCTTTGCACAATTCTAAATAGGTCATTCAAAATTTTGCTTCCGAATGACACGTGGAAATGGGCTCCTCTATCGTCTTCTAGATTTCAAAACTCGTGTGTCCTGATTAGTATGTTTAATGGAGTGTGTTGATGTCATTTTACCGTTTTTAATGTCGAAATGGTATATTATTAATGATGTTATAACATCTTTTTGCCTTTTTGCTGACCAGGAGCTCTTTGATTTAAGAATCTAGATTTATCATTCCCTTGATTTGATCGAATTTGTATGCCTCCGATTCCACAGGCGCATTATAACCCCTACTGGTTTAACGCTTTCCTCTGATTGTAAAATAAACATTATTTTAAACGGCATCATTAGTCAATAGTTGATGTTTCCTATGAAATTAATAGAACGTATCACGAGTTATGTAGGCGCACGTTGGAGTCTGCTCCATAACTGGAAAATGCGTCTACTGGACAGCATAGAAAAAACACAGTATGAGTGGGGTTAGAACTCATGGCAAGGGATTCGTAAAAGTCAAGGCCAGTATGTAAGGCACTGGGCCACCTGGCTACAATAAGATTCATCTACCCGGGTATATTTATACACTATAAGGAGGTTAGCATGGGCCCCACTGTGACCACAAACGCAAGTTTGCATTATACTTTCATTGCTGATGTGTTTTCATCAACATAAACAATCTCTTCATGTTAGGCTGTGTAAGTTATTTTGTGCCAGTTTTACTAATTAAATTGGCTTTTGTGAAATAACTGGCGGAAGTCTCTCCTGATCAGAAACAAATAATTGTTTTTGGTTTAATTTGGTTATCCTAGGATAAATCAACCTAATGGATTTTATGTGCCTATGACATCTGTCCCACCTCAAGACCATTGTTTTAAAAAAATTATGTTATGAACACAAAGGTTACATAAAACTTTCTTAAAAGCTGGTCAGTCGTAAGTAGAGAAAAGTTTGGATTGAGTTTTGCCTGTGTAGGTTCCAATTTATTTTTTTGACATAGTGCATTACAAGCGAGTATCATTGAGTGTTGTATCTCATTAGCTTCAGCCGTTCCATGCTGATTACTTGACAGAACAGCATTTGAGGGGCTTCAACCTTAATTATTTTGTTTGTGTATCTTAGGATAGTGGTCTCTTTGGTCTATCTGAAAGATTTGAATTAGATTTGGTCTGAGTGTGTCCTAATTTACCATTCCCTTCAAACCTTCAACGCTTACATTTAACTGCATTAATATTTAGTAGTATTCCCATGGCGTGCATGGAGCCACAAGGAACTGTGCTTTTGGAATTCAGAATTGGCATTATCACGAGCCCTATAACAAACGTTGTTGAAATCACATACATTATGGAATGACTTGGATATCTTTCAAAATCCTCACTGGCGTAGCTTCAAACGCTCAAAAAAATATATATATATATATATATATATATATATATATATATATATATATATATATATATGCAAAAAGATCACAGTAAACAGGTGATATCAAAATATGCAAGACAACCACTATGAACAAATAGAGGAATTCCAAGCGCTTTCGTGACTACTCACATTATCAGGAACTATCATAATGTGAGTAGTCACGCTTGGAATTACTCTATTTTTTCATAGTGGGGATAAAAGAGAGTGTAAAAATTATAGGGGAATAAGTTTACTGAGTATACCAGGTAAAGTGTATGGCAGGGTTATTATTGAAAGAATTAGAGGTAAGACAGAGAGTAGGATTGCAGATGAGCAAGGAGGCTTTAGAGTGGGTAGGGGATGTGTAGATCAAGTGTTTACAGTGAAGCATATATGTGAACAGTATTTAGATAAAGGTAGAGAAGTTTTTATTGCATTTATGGATTTAGAAAAGGCATATGATAGAGTGGATAGGGGAGCAATGTGGCAAATGTTGCAAGTGTATGGAATAGGTAGTAAGTTACTGTAGGCTGTAAAGAGTTTTTATGAGGATAGTGATGCTCAGGTTAGGGTGTGTAGGAGAGAGGGAGATTACGTCCCGGTAAAAGTAGGTCTTAGACAGGGATGTGTAATGTCACCATGGTTGTTAAATATATTTATAGATACGGTTGTAAAAGAAGTAAATGCTAGGGTGTTGGGGAGAGGGGTGGGATTAAATTATGGGGAATTAAATGCAAAATGGAGATGACACAGTTACTTTTTGCTGATGATACTGTGCTTATGGGAGATTCTAAAGAAAAGTTGCAAAGGTTAGTGGACGAGTTTGGAAGAGTGTGTAAAGGTAGAAAGTTGAAAGTGAACATAGATAAGAGTAAGGTGATGAAGGTATCAAACGATTTAAATAAAGCAAAATTGGATATCACATTGGAGAGAGGGATTATGGAAGAAGTAAATGTTTTCAGATATTTGGGAGTTGACTTGTCAGCGGATGGGTTTATGAAGGATGAGGTTAACCATAGAATTGATGAAGGAAAAAGGTGAGTGGTGCGTTGAGGTATCTGTGGAGACAAAAAGGGAATGTACGAAAGTATAGTGGTACCAACACTCTTATATGGGTGTGAAGCATGGGTTGCAAATGCTGCAGCGAGGAAGAGGCTGGAGGAAGTGGAGATGTCCTGTCTCAGGGCAATGTGTGATGTAAATATTATGCAGAAAATTCGGAATGTGGAAATTAGGAGAAGGTGTGGAGTTACTAAAAGTATTTGTCAGAGGGCTGAAGAGGGGTTGTTGAGGTGGTTTGGTCATTTAGAGAGAATGGATCAAAGAAGAATGACTTGTAGAGCGTATAAATCTGTAGGGGCTTGGACTTCCAGCAAGCATGTGGGAGCGTGTTTGATAGGAGTGAATGGAGACGAATGGTTTTTGGGACATGACGATCTGTTGGAGTGTGAGCAGGGTAACATTTTGTGAAGGGATTCAGGGAAACCAGTTAATTGATTTAGTTGGACTTGAGTCCTGGAAATGGGAAGTACAATGCCTGCACTTTAAAGGAGGGGTCTGGGATAGTGACAGCTGGAAGGGACTATTCTCAGCTGTCGTATCTGAGCGCCTCTGCAAAGACAGTGATTATGTATTTGTGTGGTGAAAGTTTTGAATGATGATGAAAGTATTTTATTTTTGGGGATTTTCTTTCTTTTTGGGTCACCCTGCCTCGGTGGGAGACGGCCGACTTGTTGAAAAAAAAAAATATATATATATATATATATATATATATATATATATATATATATATATATATATATAGTAAATATATATATACGTATATATATATATATATATATATATATATATATATATATATATATATATATATATATATATATATATATATATATATATATATATATGTCGTGCCGATTAGGTAAAACTTGATTTTGGCTTAAATAGCAACGCTCACCTTGCCATATAAGACAAGTGAAAATTTGTGTATGCAATAATTTCGCAAACATCATTCTGAACATAACGAAAAAAATATATTTCATTGTGTTTGTTTATTATTAAATTAATGTTAACGTATCTAAAATATATTTAGTTGGGTTAGACTAAATTAAATTGCGCTTGTTGTAATAAGGTTAGGTAGGTTTTCAAAGTTTCTCTTGGTACAAAATTATAAATTCTTACATTAACATAAATGAAAAAAAATATATATTTAAACGTATAAGAGAAAATTTTAGAAAGAACTAAATTTTAGATGAGTTATTGCTAATTGACCAGTTTTACCTAATCGGCACGACATATATATACACGTAAATATATATATATATATATATATATATATATATATATATATATATATATATATATATATATATATATATATATATATATATATATATATATATATATATATATATATATATATATTATATATATATATATATATGTCGTCCGATTAGGTCAAACTTGCAATTTTGGCTTAAATCGCAACGCTTATCTTGCCATATAAGACAAGCGAAAATTTGTGTATGCAATAATTTCGCAAAACCCATTCTGAACCTAACGAAAAAATATATTTCGTTGTGTTTGTTTATTAATAAATTATTGTAATCGTATCTAAAATATATTTATTTGTGTTAGGCTAAATTAAATTGCGCTTGTTATAATAAGGTTAGGTAAGTTTTCTAAGATTCTTTTGGTGCAAAATTATTTTTTTACATTAACATTAATGAAATATATATATATATATATGTATATATATATATATATATATATATATATATAATGCAGCGATCGTGAAGAATTAAATTTAGATATGTTGGTACAGATCTTACCATTTTATGAGTAAACTAGAGTGAAACTTTGATTCCCGTTTAACCACGTTAAATACTTTTCAGTTTACCTCTTCAAAACGTCTTCAGTACTAGTATTTAATGGCTGTTGCTTCTTAGAACCAGGATAGTACCTATTAAGCTTTGTTTGCGCTCAGGTAAATTTGTTGATATAGTGAAGTAGTAAAACAGAAAACCTGAAAATGCGGGAATTAGTGCCATATCTGGAAAATTACTCGTCTGAACATCATCAAATTTGTTGCCACGGATGTTATTTCCGCAACACAAGGTTCACGCTGCCATGGGGTGGCATATATGCCCTATACACAACAAAGCGGCATCAAACAACAACTACACACTCTGGATTTATTTTTAGGGTGACTCGTACAGCATAATGATATCAATGAAATATAGTCAGTTGACCAAATGAAATCGCTAGCCCACAGATAGTTCCAGCTTCATCATTTTCACTATTTTTTGTCTACTAACAATAAAAAGGCTTTCAAATGAGCTGAGATAGGCAACACTTCTTAAGTTTGTTAATAAAGATAGGAGCTCTTAACTTAACTATGTAAAACCCTTGTGTAAATAAATAATAATAAAAAATCTATGATTCTACAATTGAAAACATTTTAACTCTTGAGGGTTGTGAAATGAGACAGGCTTTCAACCTATAGACTAACTCTCCTCCAGAAGATAACAGTTATAAGGGTTGACGAAGTTCTTTTTCCTCATATGTTCGCCTATTACTGTTTGAAAATAAGAGAAAATTTGGACGGACCATTTAGAAATTGACTTAAGAATCGAGAAAGAAAATTATGTAACGTCCTTCTTTTCTTTAATGTCATTGATCTAAATTCAATCTACGTGAAAGTCTCTCAAAGTAAAGCTATCGAACACAGCCAAATATTGATTTCAAGTTTGTATTTCACTGCCCTATTGTAACTCAAGCAAGTAAACAATGACACCCAACTAAAGAGGCTCACACAACAAATGGCAGCAGTTTAAGATGATAAATAAGGAAGGAAGCGCGCAGGGAAGGCAGCCTCTGGTGATGAGGACCAGCTGTGCCCTAGTTGATAGAGCAGGGGATTGCTGGAAACACCACCACCAGTGTTTGGGGATCACCACCTGCAGCACCACCAAATTAAACACATAGATGTCCACTAGAAGTGTATGAGGAACACCACCAAGAACCAGATAAAGAACACCAAGAGGAACATATGAGGAACACCACCAGGTACCAGATTTTAAAGAACACCAAGAGGAACATATGAGGAACACCACCAGGAACCAGATTTAAAGAACACCAATAGGAACATATGAGGAACACCACCAGGAACCAGATTTAAAAAACACCAAGAGGAACATATGACGAACACCACCAGGAACAAGGTCTGAAGAATACAAGGATTAATACCTGAAGATCAACAACTTCTTCATATGTGAAGTCTTCTTGACTGGTGATAACGCTTATCTAACGATATTAATCCATTCAGCATTACTTTATTTATCGCTGCCAGACCCGTAAACGACAGAACATTCCCGTTCTTTTGAGACAAACGTATAATATAATGCAATTTATGTTGTGTACATCTCTCAGAGAGGATATTGATTCGTTTACAACTAGCTGTCTCATACGACTTAATTAAACCGCGCTTGCAGTCTTAGCTTAAAATTAATAGGAAATATGTTACGCATAATCTTTTCATACACTCACACGCACACGCACGCACACACACACACACACACACACACACTTTCACACACACACACACACACACACTTTCACACACACACCAACATAAACATATACACACAGACACACACATGCACATATACACACAGACACACACATGCACATATACACACTCATATAGTTCCACACACATATATTCCCACACACACACATGTCCACACACACACACACACACACCACCACCAAGCAGAGCGGAAGAATGAAGGGAAAGAGCAGTTGGGAGCAAGGATAGCAGTAAGAGGGAGGGGGAGAAGGCGGAGAGGGGGATAGGTCTCGTGCAGAGGCACCACCCTGCCACCAAGAGCTAGAGGAAGAAACAAGGGAAACAATGGCTATTTACAAACTGGACCCAGAGACACAGAGGGAAAAGGCAATGGGAGGAGGAGAGGGAGAGGTCAGTGTTTATTGATGGACGTTAGGAGAGCGAGGGGAAGACGCACAATGAAAGACGCCAGGAAGAAAAAGAGGAGATTGAAAACATCATCAAAGAAATAGGCGAGGAGGACATGATGGATATAGTAAATTTCCAGAGAATAGGGGGGTACTTGAAGGAAAGAAATCGTTAGATCAAGCTAATTTTCAAGACAGAAAAAATGCGAAACAGGATCCTTCAAGAGAAACTATGGTTGAAGGAATCGTCAACATACAAGAGGGTGTTCTTAGACCAAGACAGAACGACAGCAGCTGAGGGAGAGGACACAGAAGCGAAAGGAGCTTGGAAGAGAGACAAGGAGAGAATCAGCAGAGGACATACAGAGCACAAGCACAAGCACACACAGAACCACCCCCAGAATCCCACAACCACACACGCTATCCCAACACAAACCACAATCCACACTTACAGCCCCCACCCCACATTACACTGTAGAAACTCACAGCACATCGCCAGGTCCCCCACCCTCACAGACCAACCAGAACACAGTGTTGGAGAGGAAACTGAAAGTATGATACACCAACGCTGATGGAATAACGAATAAGTGGGAGGAGTGGCACGAAAGAGTCAAAAGAGGCATCACCAGACATCACAGCTGAGGAGAGGTTTGTACCCAAGGGTAACAAAAATAATGAGAAAGGCAGGATGAGCCCTTGGTTCACCCAAAAGTATTGAGAGGCCAAAACCAAGTGTGTTAGAAAATGGAAGAAGTATGGAAGGCAAAGGACCCAGGAGAATAAGGAGAGCAGTCGTAAAGCCAGAAATAAATATGTACAGTAAAGAAGGGAGGCACAAGGACAATATTAAAAAGACATAGCAGCGAAAACCAAATCTGACCCGAAGCTGTTGTATAGCCACATCAGGAGGAAAACAACAGTCAAGGACCAGGTAGTCAGGCTGAGGAAGGAAGGAGGAGAGATCACAAGAAACGACTGCTAAGTGAGGAGCTCAACATGAGATTCAAAGAAGTGTTCACAGAGGAGATAGGAGGGACTCTTGAAAGACGGAGACATACATACAACCGAGGAAGAAGTGAAAACCCTGCTAGGCGAGCTAGATACCTCAAAGGCGATGGGGCCGGATAACATCTCCCCATGGGTCCTGAGAGAGGGAGCAGAGGTGCTCTGTGAACACCTAACAACGATATTCAACACATCTATCGAAACAGTGCGACTACCTGAGGAATGGAAGAGAAAATGCAGTCCTAATTTAATAAAAAAAAGAGACAGACACGAAGCATTAAACTACAGACCAGTGTCACTGACAGATATAGTATGCAAAGTCACGGAGATTATGAGGAGGAGAGTGGTGGAGCACCTAGAACGGAACAAGCTTAAAAACGACAACCAGCACAGATTCATGGAAGGCAAATCCTGTCACCATCCTACTGGAGTTTTATGACAAGGTAACGGAGGTAAGACAAGAGAGAGAGGGGGGGTGGGTAGATTGCATTTTCTTGGACTGGAAGAAGGCCTTCGACACAGTTCCTAACAAGAGATTAGTGCAAAAGCTAGAGGATCAGACACATAACAGGAATGACACTGCAATGGATCAGAGAATATCTGACAAGGAGGCAACAAAGAGTGATGGTATGCGACGAAGTATCAGAGTGGGCGCCTGTGACAAGCAGGGTTCCACAGGGATCAGTCCTAGAACCAGTGCTATTTTGGGTATATGTGAATAACATAACAGAAGTGTCCCTTTTGCAGATGATGTGAAGATAATGAGGATAATTAAATCGGATGAGGATCAGGCAGAACTGCAAAGAGAACTAGACAGGCTGGATGATTGGTCCAGCAACTGGCTCCTCGATTTTAACCCCGCAAAATGCAGTCATGAAGATCGAGGAAGGGCAAAGAAGACCGCAGACAGAGTATAGGTTAGGTGTCCAAAGGCTGCAAACCTCAGTCAAGGAAAAGGATCTTGGGGTGATTATAATACCGAGCACATCTCCTGAGGCACACATCAACCAGATAACTGCTGCAGCATATGGGCGCCTGGCAAACGTGAGAATAGCGTTCCGATACCTCAGTAAGGATTTTTTCAAGACTCTATACACCGTGTACATCAGGCCCATACTGGAGTATGCAGTACTAGTTTGGAAGCAACACCTGGTCAAGCACGTCAAGAAAGTAGAGAATGTGCAAAGGTTTGCAACAATGCTAGATTCAGAGCTAAGGAAAATGTCCTACTAAGAAAGGTTAAGGGAAATCTGCCTAACGACACTGGAGGACAGGAGGGTTAGGGAAGACATGATAACGACCTACAAAATACTGCGAGGAATTGACAATGTGGACAGAGACAGGATATTCCAGAGATGGGACACAGAAACAAAGGGTGCCCATTAGAAGTTGAAAACTCAGATGAGTCAGAAAGATGTTAGGAAGTATTTCTTTAGTCATAGAGTTGTCAGGAAGTAGAATAGATGGGCAAGTGACGTAGTGGAGGCAGGACCCATACATAGATTTAAGACGAGTATGATAAAGCTCATGGAGCAGAGGGAGAGAGGACCTAGTAGCGATCAGTGAAGAGGCTGGGCCAGGAACGATGTCCCGACCCCTACAACCACAAATAGGTTAGTACATACACACACACACACACGCACAAACTCGCTCTCTCTCTCTTTCCCCACACATACATCTTGGGGTGAGTATAACACCGAGCACTTCTCCGGAAGCACACATCAACCAGATAACTACTACAGCATTTGGGCGCCTGGCACACCTGAGAATAGCGTTCCGATACCTCAGTAAGGAATCGTTCAAGAATCTGTACACTGTGTGCGTCAGGCCCATAATGAAGTATGCAGCATACGTTTTGAACCCACACCTGGTCAAGCACGTCAAGAAATTAGAGAAAGTGCAAAGGTTTGCAACCAGGCTAGTTCCAGAACTATGGGAAATGTCCTACGAAGAAAGATTAAGGGAAATCGGCCTCATGACACTGGAGGACAGGAGGGTTAGAGGTGACATGATAACGACTTACAAAATAGTACGAGAAATAGATAAGGTGTGACTCAGATGAGTCACAGAGATGTTAGGAAGTATTTCTTCAATCACAGAGTTGTCAGGAAGTGGAATAGTCTGGCAAGTGATGTAGTGGAGGCAGGAACCATACATAGTTTTAAGATGATGTACGATAAAGCTCACGGAGCAGGGGGAGAGAGGACCTCGTAGCGGTCTGTGAAGAGGCGGGGGCCAGGAGCTGAGTCTCGATCCCTCCAACCCCAAATAGGTGAGTACAAATAGGTGAATACATACACACACACACACACACATACACACACACACACACACACACACACACACACAGAAACAAGGGGTCACAATTGGAAGTTGAAGACTCCTATGAGTCAAAGGGATGTTAGGAAGTATTTCTTCAGTCATAGAGTTGTCAGGAAGTGGAATAGCCTAGAAAGCGACGTAGTGGAGGCAGGAACCATACATAGTTTTAAGATGAGGTTTGATAAAGCTCATGGAGCAGGGAGAGAGAGGACCTAGTAGCAATCAGTGAAGAGGCGGGGCCAGGAGCTATGACTCGACCCATGCAACCACAAATAGGTGAGTACAAATAGGCTAGTACACACACACGATGTAGGGACGCCGTGTGGGCTAGTCGCAACTTGTAGGGCTCTGTACATATAAGTGTTTTTGAGGGCTACACAAGGGTAATGCAGGGGTTATCAAGTGTGTCAGGGTAGTGAACAACCCTTGAAGCGATTTACGAGTTGCCCTGAGCCACATAAGTGTGGGAGAGCCATAATTTTATAAGTGAACTAGAAATAAATATTTGGTGGCGGGGTCAGTGGGCCTAGTGTGCTCCAGGCGACGTTGCCACGTGTGTCACACTAGATAATAAAGTGAAATAAATATGTGACAAGTGAAAGAAATACAATGAATAGGTTATATTATATATCGACAAGAAACGAAAGTGGATATACGCCAGAACATCACATTGAGTTGGACAATCTACAGGATACTACACGCTGGACAAGCTGCATCGCATCGCAAGTATTCACGAATGCGTGGTTTTCGGGGTGTCGGGAGTAAGTTCCAATTACCTAACCGCTAAGCTGTTTTGTGAACGGTCAACTCTCATAGTAAGATAAGGAATAGGATATCAAGTACTCGGTAACAAATAGCAAATGTAAAGAGGAGCTTAGCAAACCTATGGCTAATCTTTTCAACATATCACTGCAAACTGGCATGGTGCCAGATAAGTGGAAAATTGCAAATGTAATACCTATTTTCAAAGCAGGAGACAGGTCCTTAGCTTCGAACTATAGACCAATAAGCCTAACCTCAATATTGGGAAAATTTATGGAATCAATAATTGCCGAGGCAATTCGCAGCCATCTTGAAAAGCATAAATTAATCAACGAATCTCAGCACGGTTTTACAAAAGGGCGTTCCTGCCTTACAAATTTAATAACTTTTTCACTAAGGTATTTGAGGAGGTAGATCATGGTAATGAATATGATATTGTGTATATGGACTTCAGTAAGGCTTTTGATAGAGTCCACATCAGGACTATTGAGGAAAATTAAGGCACACGGAATAGGAGGAGAAATTTTTCCTGGATAGAGGCATGGTTGACAAATAGGCAGCAGAGAGTTTGCATAAATGGGGAGAAATCAGAGTGGGAAGCGTCACAAGTGGTGTTCCACAGGGGTCAGTATTGGGCCCCTTGTTGTTCACAATCTACATAAACGACATAGATGAGGGAATAAATAGCGACATAAGCAAGTTTGCCGATGACACCAAAATAGGCCGTCCAATTCATTCAAATGAGGACATTAGAGCACTCCAGGAAGATTTGAATAGACTGATGCAGTGGTCGGAGAAGTGGCAGATGCAGTTTAATATAGATAAATGCAAAGTTCTAAATATTGGACAGGACAATAACCATGCCACATATAAACTAAATAATGTAGATCTTAATACTACTGATTGCGAAAAGGATTTAGGAGTTCTGGTTAGCAGTAATCTAAAACCAAT
>WNWK01005242.1:44864-124275 GCA_009830355.1 Cherax destructor | reverse complement strand
ATGCACATTGCATTCGCATTATGTTCGCCCATGACCTCCCAACCTTCCATGAAGGATTGTCACAGATGTTAGTAGACGCCTTTTTTTTCGTCGCCCCTTTTTCCCCGCCCTTTTTCTCTTCGCTTTTCCCTTTGTCTTTACTGCCTTTATATGTTCATGTGGCCCCCCTTTCCCCCTCCCTTGGGGAATTTCCCTGCTGCCCGTGTCTGTTCTATTCCCACCTTGGGGGAAAGCCCAACTGCCTACGGCGGCTTCTGCCTTTCTTTCTGACCATTTCCGTTCATTCCCATGCCATCGCAGTATACCCCGATGGTTCAAAGTCATCTGAGGCTCGGTTCCCAGCAGTGTTTCCGGAAAGCGGTGGGGGCATCTTTTCCTCGGCACATATTTACGGCTGTTTTTGCCATTCTTGACCTTACCCATTCACTATGTATCCCCTTTTGGGGTTTTTCAGACCCCCTTAGTGCTTCAGGCTATCCAAAAATTGATACACCTCACCCCCTAGTTCTTCGATCACTTGGTTGGTATCTTTAAACAAAAAGATTTGTTTTTTGGGGGCCCCTGGTCATGTTGACGACAGGGCAATGAACAGGCAGACACGCTGCGCGGTCAGCAGTACATGCCCTTTCCCAGTTTCAAAAGAGGTTTTCCCTTTCAGGACTATTTTGCGGTCATTGCTCCACCTTCGACCTTGGCAAAAACGCTGGTCTGCCCTTGAATAACAAACTTCATTCTATTAAACCGGTTATAGGTTTCTGGCCTTCTTCTTGTCACCAATGTCGAGGTTGGGAGACTACACTCTCCCGTCTTCGCATCGGCCACACTCGTCTTACTCACGGGTATCTCATGGAGAGGCTCCCTGCCCCTCTCTGTGAGCATTGTCAGGTTCCAGTGTCTGTTCGACATATCCTGTTGGACTGCCCACTCTATCAACGAGCACGCAGAATTTACCTCCAACGACGTCTTCGCTCTGCGGCCCTTTCTTTACCTTCCCTTCTTGCAGATGGCCCCTCCTTTAATCCTGACTCTCTCATTGACTTTTTGACAGAAACTGACTTACTACACAAACTCTGAAGATTATACCTCTAGCACCTCCCTCAGTCCCTTCTACCTCGATCTCTTGCTACCCTCCTCCCCTGCACAATCCACCGTCATCTTGCACTCCATACCCTACTAATCGTCCATCTCCCTCTTACAACCCACTCTCCCTGCATCCTACAATAACCTGCAGCGCTGTATAACCCCTGTGGTTTAGCGCTTCTATTTGATTATAATAATAATACAGCTTATTTATCTAGCACAATTCATCTAATATGACATAATAAACAATATTAATAACAGAAACATGATATAAACTCTAGAATGAATAAAACATGTCATTACAAGTGTAAGGACTGGTGGTGGTGGTGGTGTTGTTGGGTGTAAGGGCCACTGACCATAAGCCGTGGTGGTGGTCGGCTGCAGCAGAAAGCCACCAACACTATTCACACAAACAACTGTACATAATTTATAAATAAGAAATATTTACACTTACCTTGGAGGAGATGTTGGCAGAGGGTGGCTCTGGTCTCAGTGTCCATATATTCCTCAAACAAACAATGGGGGAGTTAAGTTTCGTGTCGTCATTTTTCTATCGCTTAATGGCTTAACTTACTTGCTACACTGTTAATGCTACACTTTATCGCTGGCTGGTGCTATAGCCTTTATCGACTTGTGCTGATTTAGAATCGTACATATCGTAGAATCACTGAAGGCGCATTCTTCCCTCTCTTCCTCCTCCACTTTGGTACTTTGCTACAATTTCTTTCTTCAGTTCTATCGTGTTTGTCACTTTCTTTACCAAAGGGCTGCCACTATGAAGTTTCTTTGGGCCCATGGTGGCTTATTTCAGTCACAATCAATAAACAAGCACTAAACACAATGAATTTATTGTGATAAACAAAGCTAGACTGGCTCAAGACGCCTGCTCGGTGAGGCGCGCAAGTGCGGGGTAGGCGGACAGGTAAGTAAGTAAGTTTATTCAGGTATACTCAAATACATTTACATAGATTATCATACATAGCAGCATATGTGTAGAGAACCTAGGATAAGCCAAAAAAGTCAGACAGTGACTTATTTCCATTGGGGTCCTTTTCTGGAATGCGGGTCGATAATCAGGGAAACGGCCTATAATCAGGCAAAAATTGGGTCGAAAAAAGCGATCGATTTTCGAGCCGGCCGATAATCAGACCAGCCTATTTGCGGGGGTCCACTGCACAATACTTACCTTAAAATATGGCATCAGTCAGCCTTCCCTTGCGCAGCTGTTATGCGAAAACGGTAGAAAAAGCGGTAAAACACAATATAATGAACAATGGCTCAGTTGAAAATTAACAAAAGGTGGAAGACCAAAAAGAGGGTGCCGAATACTTGAGGCCCTCCTGTGCAGTGTGGATGCTGTATACGTATCCAGGTATGTTGAATACAGTAATGAGGCGTTTTAATCAATCCTATGTATGATAACCATATAGGTGTATGACCATAAAAAGATGCAAGAAAATAGATAAGGAAGGCTACAGCATCAACACATTAAACGAGAGAGAATTGCAAACAAAGAACAAGTGTCAAAATGACACATGAAAATATTTGTTAAATGGTACATGTATGGGTACTCATTAAGTCTTAATTAAGTTTTTAAATGCATATGTGGTTTGCTCATATTGTTGATAAAAGTTGGTCCAGAAATATACGTACATATGTGATATGCCATTGTTTTTAGATGTAAATGTACGTTAATAACCTGTTTTATGTTCCGTGTTCAAAATATTAATGCTTAATTCTTTTAAGGTATTATTTCAATGATTTGTATTTGTTGTTATTTTTTAAATATTTTTTTCCTTCTAGAGGTGTCTGGCTCAGGAGTGGAACATGTCCAACATAATCACACATATCACATGTCTCCAGAGGGTCCATCAGGGCTGTCAAGACCTACTGCAAGAGATAAACAAAGAAGTAAGTAATATACTGTATAGTTTACTGTGTATTTTATATAAATGGTTCAGTAAATTTCAGTGCTGTTAAGCAGCAACATGGACAAATGTGTAAGTTAAAAACTATGTAGGATAGATAATTGTTTTGATGTTTCACTATTCTGCATAAGCAAAATGCTTTCTGCATAGTGCTTTAATCAGATTTTTATTACTGTATGTATTTTGAAAAAGACTTGAGTTTACCCTTCTCTACCTTAAAAATTTGCTACTGTGTCAAGCATTAATATATTTTTTTTTATATATACAGTGGTACCTCGGTTAACGATATTTTTTCGTTCCAGAATGCTGTTCAAGTGCCATTACCAAACAAATTTATCCCCATAAGGAATAATGTAAAATAGATTAGTCCTTTTAGACCCCCAAAAATACACTTACAAAAGCATTTAAAAAAATAAACTTGCATAAAAAGGCGAGTTTGGGGACCATCGTTAACCGAGGTACCACTGTATAAGAATTATAGTTCTCCTGTATAATGGTTTTATTATTTTAAGGTTTGTGTTCAAGGCCACAGTGTTCAAACTGATAAGACTTGATAAGGCCCATATTTTGTATGTATATAATCAAGCACCTCAATGACAGTTTGAATGTGTATGGTATACAGAACTTTATGGAGCACATTTATAATAAGTGCAACCTTATTTATTTTCAGTGTACTCTTTCATTTAGTTAACCCTTTTAGGGTCTGTGCCGTAATACTACATAATGAGCTCGGTTCACTCAAACTGTGAGTGGTGAATTAGGCACTAAATATGACAGAATGGGTTGATGCAGTAAGTGTGCACCATATAAAATAAATCTTGCAGCACACAGTGCACAATGAGGAAAAAATAACTTTTTTATTTAAAACGGCAACTTTGCGGTGTATTTTCATATGGTTTTTATGGTTGTAGTCTCGATTTCTTGGTCTCGTTTGATAGAATGGAAGATATATTACAGAAATTCAGATGGTTTTGAGGACTCAAAATAGCTTGAAATTGAGCTCAAAGTAGCAGAAATGTTCGATTTTTGCTAATGTTCGAAATAAATCGCATCACGTGTCCAATGCACTTCAACTGGTGGTTCTAATATGCGTTCACGAATGTACTGATATTATTTATACAATTATTACAATATTGCAAAACAGTAAATCTTCTATTTTTTGTGTGAATAAAAAATCAAAATGGAATTTATATGTAAAACCTGTGAACATAACTAATTAACAGAAAATGTTATTTTAGTACCAGGAATGCCTACATAGTTTATTCTGGACTATTTTGAAATTGAAATATTTTGAAATTTGTCAAATTGGCCAAATTACCAAATTCTTATCACTTTATTGGGTAGTTGATTGGGCTCAATCGATAAAATAGAAGGCTTACTAGCAAAATAGCTTAAGAATTTTGTCAACTGGAACAATGTAATTGGCCTAAAATAGGAGTCAAAGTGGGCAAAATTGTTGATGCGTAAATATCACCGACAGTAAAATTCGCGATAGCATAATTTCATGTTTTCCATCAAATTTCGTACTTTTTGTTTTATTACCTTCAGATAAAGATTCTCTACTATTTTATAAGAAAAACAAAAACAAAAATTGAAAATTCTTGGACCCTGTGGAAAGGTTTCAGATCAAGGGTCTGGACCCTGAAAGGGTTAAGAGTGAATTAACTTATTGAGAAGAAGATGAATTACCAAAATTTATTAAGATGTTAGAAAGTATGGAAAAAAAGAGGAGGATAAAGACATAAAAAGGATATTGTGCTTGGAAACGTATTAGTGTTATTGGTACCTTGACTTACAAGTTTTCTGAATTACGAACTGTCGCTCTGTCAATTTTTTGCTTTGAGTTGCAAGCCAGAATCCGAGTTATGAGCAAGCTTCAGATACGCCTACACTAATTGGCGGTGCATCTGAAGTTGAATCCAACTCTGTACCCAGAGGAATGTCAGGTACAGTCGACCCTTGGTTATCGGCCGTAATCCGTTCCAGAAGGTCAGCCTAAAACTGAAATGACCCAAAAACTAAATAATATTTCCCATAAGAATTAATGTAAATACAATTAATCCGTTCCAGACACCCAAAAATATTAACAAATACATTTTTTAAAGATTGTAGTTTTACATACACAAAACAATGAGAAAGAAATATAAAGCACTAATTTTACTAATAAATGAACATTACATACCTTTATTGAAGACTCTTGTTGGCATATGGAAGAAGGCGAAGTGAGGTTACTTCCCTTCTTTGTCTTTTACTGCCACTAGGACCAGCTTGAGTTACTGCACCCCTGTTGCACAAAATAACTGTCCACTCCCTGCCTTCCTGCTACACTCCCTGCATGCCTGCTACACTCCCTGCATGCCTGCTACACTCCCTGCATGCCTGCTACACTCCTTGCAGGCCTGCTACACTCCCTGCCTTCCTGCTACACTCCCTGCATGCCTGCTACACTCCCTGCCTTCCTGCTACACTCCCTGCATGCCTGCTACACTCCCTGCATGCCTGCTACACTCCCTGCATGCCTGCTACACTCCCTGCATGCCTGCTACACTCCCTGCATGCCTGCTACACTCCCTGCATGCCTGCTACACTCCCTCCCTGCCTGCTACACTCCCTCCCTGCCTGCTACACTCCCTCCCTGCCTGCTACACTCCCTCCCTGCCTGCTACACTCCCTCCCTGCCTGCTACACTCCCTCCCTGCCTGCTACACTCCCTCCCTGCCTGCTACACTCCCTCCCTGCCTGCTACACTCCCTCCCTGCCTGCTACACTCCCTCCCTGCCTGCTACACTCCCTCCCTGTCTGCTACACTCCCTCCCTGTCTGCTACACTCCCTCCCTGTCTGCTACACTCCCTCCCTGCCTGCTACACTCCCTGCCTGCTACACTCCCTCCCTGCCTGCTACACTCCCTCCCTGCCTGCTACACTCCCTCCCTGCCTGCTACACTCCCTGCCTCCCCTCTACACTCTCTGCCTCCCGTTACACTCCCTGCCTCCCCGCTATACTCCCTGCATGCCTGTTACACTCCTGCCTCCCTGCCACACTCCCTGCATGCCTGCTACACTCCCTCCCCGCATGCCTGCTACACTCCCTCCCCGCATGCCTGCTACACTCCCTCCCCGCATGCCTGCTACACTCCCTCCCGCATGCCTGCTACACTCCCTCCCCGCATGCCTGCTACACTCCCTCCCCGCATGCCTGCTACACTCCCTCCCCGCATGCCTGCTACACTCCCTCCCCGCATGCCTGCTACACTCCCTCCCCGCATGCCTGCTACACTCCCTCCCCGCATGCCTGCTACACTCCCCGCATGCCTGCTACACTCACTCCCTCCCCGCATGCCTGCTACACTCACTCCCTCCCCGCATGCCTGCTACACTCACTCCCTCCCTGCATGCCTGCCTGCCTTGAATTCTATCGTGTTTCTCACTTTCTTTACCAAAGGAACTTTACTTGGAATTTTCTTTTGGGCCATGGTTACTTATTTCACAGTTGCACTTAATCAATAACCACCAAAAACAATGGATTATAGCGAAATGTTTGGATGAATGAGCAGAAGCTTTCTCACTCGCCCAGAGACACAGCCACACTGACTCAGGAACGCGCGAGGCTGGCAGGCGGGTGGACGCGTCCAATATGGCCAATAACCGGAAGAAAATTTCGGCCGATAAGCGGAATGGCGGATAACCGAGGGTCCACTGTACAGTGATCCCTCGTGTTTCGGTAATTTCGAATATCGGTGATTTCGTGTTTCGAGCGCTTTTTTCAGTCAATGTTTTTCTCGTGTATTGGTCATTCCCTCGTGTATCAGTTCGAACCAGACCTGTCCACCTGCCCACAATTGTGCGCCTCGACGCGCAGGACGCCAGTCTAGCGTTGTTTACCATTGAGAGAACATTACCCAGTGCACTCTTTCAAACATTCACAATAAATTTGTGTTTATTGCTGGTTTAGTGATTGTCACTGTGAAATAAGTCACCATGGGTCCAAAGAAGCTTCACAAGTCGATAAAGGCTATAGCACCAGCCAGTGATAGTGTAGCATTAACAGTGTAGCAATGGAAATAAGTCACTGTCTGACTTTTTTTGGGTTATCCTAGGTTTTCTACACATATGCTGCTATGTATGATAATCTATGTATAACTAGATTTGTGTATACCTGAATAAACTTACTTAAGTAAGTTAAGTGATTAATCGATAGAAAATGACGACACGAAACTTAACTCCTACAATGTTGTTTGAGGAATATAGGGACACTGACAAGAGCGCCGCCCTCTGCCACCAAATCCTCCAAGGTAAGTGTAAGTATTTCTTATTTATATAAGTGTGAATATTTCTTATTTATAAATTAAAGTGTAAATATTTCTTATTTATAAATTATGCACATTGTTTGTGTGGTGGTGGTGGCTTTCTGCTGCCACCCACCACCACCACGGCTTATGGTCAGTGGCCCTTATACCCAACAACAACAAACACTACCACCAGTTCTTGCATTCGTAATGATATGTTTTATTCATTCTAGAGTTTATATCATGTTTCTATGTTATTAACCCTTTTGGGATTTTGGTCATACTAGTATGTTTTACGCCCTGTGGTTATTGACGTACTAGTACGCCTAAATTCTAGCTCCCTCAAATCAAGCAGAAACAGGCTGTTAGGCCTAGATGTGAGGGAATGGGTCTGTGCGGTCAGTGTGTGCAGTATAAAAAAATTCCTGCACCACACAGTGCATAATGAGGAAAAAACTGACCATGTTTTTGGTTTAAAACAGCGACTTTGCAGTCTATTTTCGTATGGTATTTATGCTTGTATTCTCGTTTTATTAGTCTCATTTTATAGAATAGATGATATATTACAGAAACAAGAGATAATTTTGACTGGTTTCACGATGACAAGTACCTTGAAACTGAGCGCAAAGTAGCGAAAATGTTCGATTTTGGCCGATGTTCAAGAGTAAACAAATCATGCCATGCGTCCAATACACATCAATTGGAGAGTCAAATATTCTTGCACAAGTGCGCTGATATTATTTATACCATTTTTACAATGATGCAGTTGTAAATCTTCTATTTTTTGTGAGAATAAAAATTCAAAATGGAAAGCAAAAGTAATGTAAGAGGGGCCTGGAGACTTGACTAATGAACAGAGAAGATGTTATTTTAGTGCCAGGAATGTCTGCCTTGTTTATTATGGACCCTAATTTGAAATTGGCATCGTTTGACATTTGTGTGAAATTGGCCAAATTGCCATTTTCTGACCACTATTTTGGGTAGTTGAAATTGGTAAATAGGCAGTTTCTTGTACTCAATCGATAGAAGAAATGGAGTTCTAGCGAAATAGCTATAATTTTAGTAGACTGAAACATTGGAATTTGCCGAAAATAGGTCTCAAAGTGGGCGAAATCGCCGATGCGTAAATGTCATGGATTCCGCTAACTTCGCGAAAGCATAATTCCGTTAGTTTTCGATCAAATTTCATAATTTTTATGGTGTTATGATCGGAAAAAGATTCTCTATCATTTCATAAGAAAAAATAATAAATTTTTTTTTTTTAAATTCATGGACCCTGAGAACGAGTTTCAGAGACCCCTTGGACCCCCAAAGAGTTAATATTATTATGTTATATTAGATGAATTGTGCTAGATAAATAAGCTGTAGAGTTTATATTATTGTCATATTGAAGGACTATCTTGTCCTGCCTCCAAACAAACTCTCCTGACTCTCATACGCCAACAAGAGTCTTCAATAAAGGTAAAACTTATTTAACTGTTCATTTGTCCATTATAATTAGTGCTTTATATTTATTTCTCATTGTTTTTTGTATGTAAAACTAGAGTATTTATTCTTTAAAAAAAAATGAATTTTTTGTGAATATTTTTGGGTGGAAACGGATTAATTGTATTTATATTATTTCTTATGGGAAATAAGGTTTCAAGTTTCGAATAATTCGAGTTAAGGTCTAGCTCCTGTAACGGATTATGACCGATAGTCGAGGGACAACTTACTTTGTCCCATCCCACATGCTCTTCCAAGACATAACTGGAAGGATAATACTCCCACACTAATACCAGATTGTAACGAGGCACCTCATCCCTTGTTAGGTTCTCGTGTAAATCCGGGGAAGAGGTAGCCTCCATTTCAACTCAGAGTTTTTCCAGAAACATTAATTGAGGTAGGTGGAGTAACGATAGTGGTTGGTGGAGTGGTGGTGGGCGGAGTGGTGGTGGGCGGAGTGGTGGTGGGCGGAGTGGTGGTGGGCGGAGTGGTGGTGGGCGGAGTGGTGAGGGTGGTGGGCGGAATAGTGAGGGTGGTGGGCGGAGTAGAGATGGTGGTGGGCGGAGTAGAGATGGACAATGCGGAGTAGTGATGGTGGGTGTAGTAGTGAGGGTGGTGGTGGGTGGAGTAGAGATGGTGGTGGTGGGTGGAGTAGAGATGGTGGTGGTGGGTGGAGTAGAGATGGTGGTGGTGGGTGGAGTAGAGATGGTGGTGGTGGGTGGAGTAGTGAAGGTGGTGGTGGGTGGAGTAGTGAAGGTGGTGGGTGGAGTATACAATATTTTTTATTTATTAATACATTTTTCTTATTTAAAAACCCGTAACAAAAAAACTGGGATGGTTTTTTGGGGGGCTGAAACGGATTAATGGCATTTCAATTTCAATGAGGAAAATTGATTTGATATAGTATGAGCAAATTGAGTTACGAGCTCGGTCACAGAATGAATTAAACTCGTAAGTCAAGGTATCACTGTATAGATAGAAAATACTTTTTCTAGGGTATATGATACATCTCTTACAAGTAAATTTAACCAGAGATATGATACCTTGTGGCTCAGTTGATAGCATCCTAAACTCTTGTATTGAGCTCAGGTCTTGTCATTTTCTCCCTGGCTTGGGTGTAATGTTGCCCCTGTTCACCCAGCTGTAAGTAGGTACCTGAGTGTTAGTAGACTGTTGTGGGTCGTATCCTGGGCAAGAAAATTGAAGGCCCCCCTGTGGAAATAAAACAGTCCCCCAATGATGTACTGACTTTATCAACAGACAGGCTTGGTCTGGGGCCAGGCTGTGAGACTAAGAAAACTCAAAGCTCTTCCAGAGAGGGAGGTTAATATATGGAAGATCTTTGCAACATAGCCTTTTTCATATATAATGAGTCTATAGTTTCTGCATTTTGGGTGAGATGGATGTGTTTGATGGTTTTGAAAGTTGGCTTAGAATGGGCATTGTCACCACTGAAAATTTTGCAGTGGTAGTTTGGACTTGTGTAGCAGCATGGTATGAAAGTGTCTGTTGTGGGCAAAGGAGATTCCTTTTATGTTACTTAGTCTTTCTTGCATAGTCTTATCAGCTTTTTCTTTCCCCTCACTTTCCCCTTATATTAGTGTGTAGTCTCCCCCTTTCATATTCTTGTATCATCCTTTTGCCAGCCCCCCTCACATTCTTACATCATCATTCTGTTTTCCTTCAAGTTCTTGTACAGTGGACCCTTGGTTTTCGTCTATCTCTGTTATCGCCGACTTTTTCCGTCAAAATATTGCCTCTGTTTTCGTTGCTTTCCTCGGTTTTCGTTGTTGGTATGGTACCTGTCTGAGTGCCCCGCGTGCACACAGTCTCCCCCACACACATTCTCAGGCAGTGTCGTGTTGTTTCTCGGTGAGTGAACATTATCCTGCGAGGTCATATGAAACATTTCTTAATCCATTGTTTTGGGCACTTGTTTATTGTGTGTGACTGCTAAATAAGCCACCATGGACCCAAAGAAAACTCCTAGTGCCAGTCCTTTGGTAAAGAAGGTGAGAAACATGATAGAATTAAAGAAAAAGATTGTAGAAAAATACCAAAGTGGTGGTAGTAGAGGGTGATAGTGGTGGTAGTAGAGGGTGATAGTGATGGTGGTAGAGGGTGATAGTGATGGTGGTAGAGGGTGATAGTGATGGTGGTAGAGGGTGATAGTGATGGTGGTAGAGGGTGATAGTGATGGTGGTAGAGGGTGATAGTGATGGTGGTTGTGATGATGGTAGAGGGTGGTAGTGATGGTGGTAGAGGGTGGTAGTGATGGTGGTAGAGGGTGGTAGTGATGGTGGTAGTGATGGTGGTAGTGATGGTGGTAGTGATGGTGGTAGAGGGTGGTAGTGATGGTGGTAGAGGGTGGTAGTGATGGTGGTAGAGTGTGGTTGTGATGGTGGTAGTGGTTGTGATGGTGGTAGAGGGTAGAGCTGCAAGAGCTCTCTGAACAGTTTTTTTGTGCGACGGGTCCAGTGACTCTCAAGCTGGTCCTAGTGCCATTAAAAAACAAAGAAGGGGAGTTACCCAGGATAAGGACTTGGTACCTGAAGTCTTTATGGAAGGGGATTCCCCTTCCAAACAATAATCAGTCCTCCCTCTCCCCTCCATCTTTCATACACCAACAAGAGTCTTTAGTAAAGGTAAGTGTGATGTTAAATGTTCATTTATACATGTTATTAGTGCTTTATAATATATTTGTCATTCTTTTCTGTATGTAAATCAATATTTAATCTCTAAAAATATTATTTTTTGTTAATACTCTTGGGAGTATGGAACGGATTAATTGGATTTACATATTTCTTATGGGGAAAATGGTTTTAGTTTTCGTTGATTTCAGTTTTCGCCAGTCTCTCTGGAACGGATTAATGACGAAAACCGAGGGTCCACTATATTAGCCTCTTGTTTTCCACTTGAATTTTCATATCAGTCTTGTCTCCCTTTCAAGTTCCCCCTGCCCCCCTAATTTCTCCTCATATCAATCTTGTGTGTCTCCATCCAATTTTCCATATATCAGTCTTGTCAATGTGTTTTGCTTCTATTCATTTATATCTTTGATATCTCTTCCCTCTTGGGTCCTCCCATCTAGGAAAGCAGAATGTAAAATTTTCACTCAGTTTTTTCAATGTCTAAGAATTGCCTGAAAGACCTGTCACAGAATTGTGTAAGTTAGTATGGCTATCATGGAAATGAAGCTCACTAATTTTTTTGCAATGTGATACAAAGAGAGTAGAAAGAATAAGGTTTTTTTTTTTTTTTTTGAACAGCATGAAAGTGAGAAGGTAGAAGAGAAGAAACAAAGCAAGAGTAAGGAACTATTACCATAAAAAAATAAGAAAGAAATTGTAATGTGTAAATGGAAAAATTGTAGATTATATAGTATTACTGCAATACTAGTGTAGCTAGAGGAAAAGAGCTATTACTTTGAGAAAGGGTTTGTGCTTTTGATGCCCATAGAGTACAGGCATGTCTTACTAAACATTCAGAGTTGGTTCCAAAAAATGAAAGCATTACTGTGGCAACTTTAAACCGAATGTTGAATTACAAGGCAAAAAACAAGGGTTTCATAAGAAACGTTTAATACTAATTTTATTTGTATCCAGTATAATATAAAAGTTCTTGAATACTCTAAATACCCATCCATAAATAACAAAAAGACACAATACTGTGACTGGAACAATACACAAATAACCCGCACATAGGAGAGAGGAGCTTACGACGACGTTTTGGTCCAACTTGGACCATTTACAAAGTCACTCTAACAAAAAAGGAGAGAAGGAGGGAGTATATATACCTCTCTTCTTCCTTTCCTACTACCTCTTTTGTCCTGTTCCTGTCTGCTGGCCTATATATACTCCCTCCTCTCCTTTTTCTTATTGTGCCTTTGTAAATGGTCCAAGTCGAACCGAAACGTCGTCGTAAGCTCCTCTCTCTTATGTGCAAGTTATTTGTGTACTGTATAGCCATCCATGTAATATTTCCTTTTACAATAGCATTCTGCAAGTCATTTTGTGGAGAAATGTGATGGAAATTAAATGAGCATAGTAGTGAAGATCAGTCAGGTGGCAAGTTTATAGTGCTTATTTTACTGATTTCTTTAACCCTTAAACTGTACACACGTAGATATACCTTCACTCGCGTAGCTGACCAAATATTTTGAAATTTTTTTTTTTTTTTTTTAGATGAAGAGCGCATTTTTAGAAATAGGATAGGCTAAAAAAAAAAAAATTAAGGCCAGTACTTACCGAGATATAAGCCCGCGAAGTTGGTGCTAAATGATGTGGTGTCGGCAACATGGAGCACAGCCGCTTGCAGAAACAATAAACATCGTTTTTTTTTTTTTTTTCAATTTTTTTCCATTTTCTGTTGTTTTCATGCTATGATGATAATGTTTTGATGCAGATCTATTCATTTCATTGCCAATTCTTGTTTAGACACAAATGTTTGGTACTGAATTAGTAATCATACTGTCACAAACACATGTTCACACTGATAAATGAATTTGTACACCTGGTTCAATCACGTACTATTGTTTACATATATATACAAGGTATTTACAGGTCCCATTTATGTTTCTAGAAGTCCACCACTGTATGATACTCTAAGAAGCATGGATTCATACAGAGTGCCACTCCACATTGCTGACACATGTATCGTGTGTCTTTTCGCACTTGGGGTCGCTGTTTACTGTAAGCACACACAACACACTTTTTCTGAGAGTACTTCTTTGGAGTAGATGGTAATGGTATCAGGCAGTGACAGTTAGGGATTATTCAGTTGGGCACTTTCCCTTCTGGTTGTGGGGTGACAGGTCGCTGTGGAGTGGCAGGTATAGGTGTGGTACCATACTTTCTCCCTATCTGCTTGATGACATTTAGGGTGAATTCTACATATCGTTGTCGCTTCCCGGTCTTTATTTCATACATGTTGAAGGCATTGAGCATTGCAATGTCCACAAGGTGGAAAAACACTTTTATATACCACTTGCGACTCCTACGCACACAGTCAACAAAGCCTATCATGATGTCACACTTGTCGACTAGTCGCATATTGTTTGTATAGTCGATGACAACAGCTTGCTTTTCAACAGGTTGATTGTTGAACCTGCTTAGTCTGTCTGTTTGTACCATCTCGTTTCTGTGGATGGTTGACAGCAATGTCACGTCTCGTTTGTCATGCCATGTCAGTGCCATGATGTCATTGGCATGAAACGCTTGCAATACACTTCCTACAGTGAACTTTGGCATGTGTTTTCTATTTCTTCTCACTGTTCCACATATATCAGTATTGTTCACACGTAGGAAATCAGCAAGCATAGGGCTTGTGTACCAGTTGTCTGTGAACAATGTATGGCCCTTGCCAAGGTATGGCTGCATCATCTTGCGAACAACATCACCAGAAATGCCCAACATGTGCCTGGTATCATCAAGTGTATTTTTACCTGTGTAGATAATGACCTCCAACACAAGACCAGTCTCACAGTCACACATAACAAACCGTTTTATACCAAAGCGATTACGTTTGCTTGGTATATATTGTTTGAATGACAATCGTCCCCTGAACAGAGTCAAGGACTCGTCAACAACAATGTTCTTGAATGGATAAAAGTAGGCACTGAATTTTTGCTTGAGATACATAAACAATTCCTGGATTTTGTAGAGGAGGTCATTTCGGTTTGGTGTATTCCTATCTGAGAAGTGCAATATTCTTAGCAACAGAAGGAATCTGTTGCAGGGAAGGAGGTCACGGAAGACTGGAGTGCTAATGAAGTGGTCTGTGGACCAGTAGTTTGCTATATTGTTCTTATATGTGTGTGGCATAAGCATGATAGTGCCAAGGAATAAATACATTTCAGCCACAGTTGTATCTTTCCACCTGCACAGCCGTGACGATTCTGAAAAATCTGCATGGGTCATTGTATACTGGTAGTACAGGTTGGTCTGGGTAACAATCAGGTTCATTATTGGCTCATCAAAGTATAGTTGAAAATAGTCTAACTCTGTAGACTCATTTGTGATGGGACAGTGTGGCATGATGCCACTTCCACTGCCATCAAAATTGAAAGGATGTGGCACGAATGGTGTATGTTCAGTCCACTTCCATTCACGATCAGATGGTGCAGGGTGGACCTGTGGTATGGGACGTGGGGAACAGGAGGAGGGACGGGAGTGGGGCCAGCACATGATTGAGAGGGTGCCTCGTGGTCCTTTGTCTGTCCACACACAGCGACACGAGGTCCAGGCACCGTGCCACCCACCACCTCTTTCTCCATCCCAGCATACTCTCCTTCATTATCACTTTCACTTTCACTATCAGTGGCTGGGGTTTTGGATCGTGACCTGCCATGACCCTTGCCTCTGACTGCATATGGCACACTGCCTGAACGTAGGTAATGACGCCCAAAAGTATGTTTCACTGGGGAATAATGATAATCACTGTCACTCGACGAATCGTCTATGGGCATAAAATCGATTTCATCATCGTCATTTATATCACCTTCACTATCGTCATTATCATAACACATGGAAAATTATAATTTCCTCTTGCGGAGTTGCCTTTGGGTAGTAACACTAGCAACCCCAGAGGTGCTGGGTTGAGGGTCTGTGGCCACACTGGCCACCCCAGAAGTGCTGGGCTGAGGGTCTGGTATGGCCACACTGGCCACCCCAGAGGTGATGGGCTGAGGGTCATCTGGGTTGTCATCAATAGTTTCACTAATTCCTTGATTATTAGTGGCTATATCACTGTCAAATCCACTAACCTCGCGTTCTGTTTCACTTTCCGAGAATAGTAGTGTTAATACGACGAGGCGTGAGTGAATCACGGGGGTTTGCCATGATGTTGACCCAAGATGGAGCTGAAACTAACTGGGGCTACCATGCGGTACCCTGGCGTCCCCGATTTTTTTCATTCTGCGCACACTGAATGCGCAGACCCATTCTCTCATGTCTAAGCGACTCAGGCCTATCGCACTAAATTTGAACGAATGTAAAATAAAACGTAGATGTACGTTCGGTCAGCTACGCACGTGAACGTACATCTACATGTGGACAGTTTAAGGGTTAAAACTCAAATGGAAACAACTTGGTTTTATCTACATTGAATACATGTATCGTACTTTATTATGGCCTTCAACCCAAAGAGACAGGATGATTGATTGGTGGTGAAGGGAACAAGGATTCTGACTGAATTTTAGATCAAATTTTTTCTACATTTTTTTTTTTTGACCAAATTTATTTATTTTTCTTACATAGCCTTTAGGTGCCTATATGGTGTGTTTATAACTTATTGGTAAATAAGAAATGTATAGGGATTATGATTAAATTTTAGATTTTATTAGTTCTTGGTTTTTAGACCAAATTTATTTCTTGTTTGTATATGACAGCTTGGTGCATGTCTGGTAGGCTTATACTTTTTGCTGAAAAGTTAAGAAATGTGGAATTTTCAAGGTCTTGGAACAAAACCCTATGATTTTTACCTCTTGAATTTAGTTTGCTTTAAGCATCATGGCCTGGAATTTATCTGTCACATGAATGTGAAGAACACAGCTCTAGCTTATTTTAACCCTTTGACTGTTTCGGTCGTATAGTATATACGTCTTACGACCCACTGTTTCAGACGTATATATACTCACAAATTCTAGCGGCTTCAAATCAAGTGGGAGAAAGTTGGTAGGCCCACATTTGAGAGAATGGGTCTGTGTGGTCAGTGTGTGCTGTATAAAAAAAATCCTGCAGCATGCAGTGCATAATGAGAGAAAAAAACTTGACCGTTTTTTTGGATTAAAATGCCGTCTTTGAGGTGTATTTTCGTATAATATTTATGGTTGTATTCTCTTTTTTATGGTCTCATTTGATAGAATGGAAAACATACTACAGAAATATAGATGATATTGATTAGTTTCATGATGAAAACGACCTTGAAATTGAGCTCAAAGTAGGGGAAATGTTCGATTTTTGCAAATGTTCAAGAGTAAACAAATCACGGCACGCGTCCAATACACATCAATTGGTAAGTCTAACATTCCTTCACAAGTGCACTGATATTATTTATACCATTTTTACAATAATGCAATAGTCTGCATAACGGTAAATCTTCTATTTTTTGTGTGAATAAAAAATCAAAATAGAAAGCAAGAGTAATATAAGAGGGGCCTAAAGACGTGACTAATGAACAGAAAACATCTTATTTTAGTGCCAGGAATGTCTGCATTGTTTATTCTGGATCCTATTTTGAAATTGACAACTTTTTTATTTTGCATGAAATTGGCCAAATTGCCAATTTCTGACCACTTTATTGGGTAGTTGAAATCGGTAAATTGGTGGTTTCTTGTACTCAATCGATAGAACAAATGGAGTTCTAAAGAAATAGCTATGAGTTTGGTCGACTGGAACAATGGAATTGGCCGAAAATAGGGCTCAAAGTCGGCGAAATTGCCGAGGCGTATATATCGCCGAGATCACTAACTTCGCAAGAGCGTAACTCCGTAAGTTTTCCATCAAATTTCATACTTTTGGTGTCATTACCATCGGGAAAAGATCCTCTATCATTTCATAAGAAAAAATAATAATTTTCTTTTTTTTTCGAAAATTTTACGACAACAGGAGAGCACTCAGGATTAGGGGTTGCAACAGTCAAAGGGTTAACTTTATCCCCTGAAGATTTTTTATGACATTTTTAATTTTTTCAATTATGCATTTCAATCACATTTCTTACAGCTTCCATAATATTTTTCCTTGTAAAACTTCTGCACAAGTAGTGTATTAGCTCACTTTTTTAGTTTTGCTGTTCTTAATACCAGGCCTAAATAATAAATAGTTACAAATTTTGTATCAAAACTGTAGAATTGAAACTACATTTTAACATGTATATTTAGATAAATTTGTTTTAAAATCATTAACCTAAGTTTTTTATCTTTTTTCAGATCGGAAAAATGACCACGAACGAACATTGACCCGGGATGAGAAACGAGCGCGGGCCATGAATCTTCCAATTTCCTGTGAGGATATTATCAATCTACCTATGGATGAATTCAATGAGCGCATCTCAAAATACGATTTGACAGAGGCACAACTCTCCCTCATAAGAGATATTCGTCGTCGTGGCAAAAATAAGGTACGGAATTGGTCTCTCAATATTAATAATACAGTGGTCCCTCGGTTTTCGCCGAAAATTCGTTCCAGAATGCTGCTCAAGTGCCATTACCGAACGAATTTACTTCCTTAAGAAATAATGTCACGTAAGTTAGTCTATTTCAGACCCCCAAAAATACACTTGCAACAGCACTTACGAAAATACACTTACATAAATGTTCGAGTTTGGAGATGCACGAAAACCGAGGGACCACTGTACCAGTATTTTATTTTAAAAAAGCCACACAAGTGCTAAAATATTTGGAGAGGTTTAAACTAGGAATATAACTATGTATACTTAATAATAAAAAAAATAGTTGTAGGGGTGTTTTGCTTATTAATTTAGCAAATAAATATTATGTAAAATTAAAAAAAAAAAATATATAAATTCTGGGCATGATAAGTATGATACAAGCAGAATAAAAACCAAAAGTATTAATATGATAAACATTAAATATGTGGAAAATACAGTGGACCCCCCGAGTTTCGGTCATAATTCATTCCAGAAGGCTGCTCAAGTGCCATTACCGAACAAATTTACTCCCTTAAGGAATAATGTCAAGTAGGTTAGTCCATTTCAGACCCCCAAAAATACACTTACAAAAGCACTTAAAATATTACACTTACATAATTGTACAATTTCCGAGGTGACCGAAACTCGGGGTCCACTGTATTTAAAATTAAGGAGCAGGATTAAAGATGGGGATAAACATCACTTGTCATTATAGTATGCCAGATGGAAGGTGCCCCGCATACTTTGATGTCCTAAATAATACCACATCCAGATAGGTTTTTGGACAAGAAAAAAAATTATTCTGGCTTACCAACTTGTAATGGGCTGCCTCAGGATTTTCTAAGGCTACTTACTGGCTGTATCCTAAGAGCCTTCTAGGCTTGTGTTGTGGACAGTTTTGTGTCTGGCTCCCCCTGAGCCCTTTGGTTTTGAGGGGTCAAGTTTTTCAGACTTTTTTTTTTTTTGGGGGGCTTTGGCGAATTAATATGGGCAGGAGTAAGTTGTTGATATGAGATTATATCAGGCAAGCCATAGAACAAAGGAAATAGTAGAAGAAATCGATGTCTATGAGCATTCATTGAGGACTTCATTGCATCAGTTCCTTGAGGACTGTTGATGACATGCCCACACCAAAAGCATGTTCAAGAAAGCCTAGAAAAACTTTCCCACTAATGTTAACTGTAATAACATACTTAGAATTGCTCTGTGATCATTAGCCTGAATCTTTCATTTAGTGTGGTGCAAAAATTTTTATGCAAGACAGTGCTCCTTGCCACAATGTGAAATTTTTGTTCATTGGTTTTGTGACTGTGGGGTACCCTTCTTTGATGATTAGCCAGAAATTTTGCCCGCCTGGAACCCCGTTGAGAACCTCTGGGCTGTGATAGAGGAGAAAAGGATATCAGCCCATTCCCATGGCTGAAGAATGCTATCTGCAAGTCATGGGAAAATTTACTCCATGAAACCCTTAAGAATGTGAGTGAATCATTTCCTAGATGGTTGAAGGATGTTGTAAAGTGCAAAGGATGACCTATCTTATGGTCAGAAGCCCCAAAATTACAAGTGCTCACAGTGTCGGCATTTAAAAAAAATTCTTGGCTATTTCGGTAGTGTCCCTTCCATTCTATCGATTTGAGCATAAGAAACAGCCCATTCAACTATCAGAACTACCTACCCTATGAAGTGCACAGAAGTCGGTTATTTTGCCAATTTTACATAAAATTCATCATATTACAATTTAAAAACAGTCTAAAATAAACACTGAAGACATTCCAGGTATTAAACCAATATGTATTTCCTGTTCATTAATCATGTCCTCAGGCCTCTCCTATATTACAGTGGTACCTCGAGTTACGATATTTTTTCGTTCGAGAATGCTGTTCAAGTGCCATTACCAAACGCATTTATCCCCATAAGGAATAATGTAAAATAGACTAGTCCTTTTACACCCCCAAAAATATACTTACAAAAGCATTTAAAAAAATAAACTTACATAAAAGGGCGATTTTGGGGACCATCGTAACTCGAGGTACCACTGTATATAACACTTGCCCTCCACTTTGAATTACTCGTCACACAAAAAAAATTGAAGATTTACCCTATTTCTCAAATAATAAAACATAACCAGGAATGATTAGCCATTGTTTACAGTGTCCCAATAATTGAATCAGCCCTAGTAAAATTCCATAAAACAGACTTGGGGGTGTAGGGGACCTTAACTGTTCTGGGGAAAATTGTCAAAAATTTAATGATTCTGCTAAGTTCAACTCAATTTCATGTTAGTTCTGGTCCTGAAACTAACCAAAATCCTCTGTTTTGGTAGTATATTAGGCCTAAAAGCGAAATAATACAATTAATCGGTTCCAGACAAAAATATCAACAAAAAATATTTTTTTAAGATTAACTATAGTTTTACATTAACAAAACAATGAGAACTAAATAAAATGACTAAAGAAATGGATAAATGAACATTTAAATCACTATTACATACCTTTATTGAAGGCAGGAGGAGAGTATTGTTTGGAGACAAGACAAAATACTCCTTCAATATGATGCTAATATCAACTCTATACGGCTTATTTATCTATCACAATTCATCTAATATGACATAATAAACAAATATAAATAACATAGAAACCTCATATACACTCTAGAATGAATAAAATGTCATTACGTATGTGGCTAGTGGTTGCAGCGGCAGGAGTTTGTTTGGAGACAGCACAAGATAGTCCTTCAATATGACACTAATATCAACACTACGGCTTATTTATCTATCACAATTCATCTAATATGACATAATAAACAATATTAATAACATAGAAACATGACATAATAAACAATATTAATAACATAGAAACATGACATATACTTTAGAATGAATAAAATATGTCATTACGAATGTCACGAGTGGTGTTGTGTTTGTTGTTGGGTGTATAAGGGCCACTGAAAGATAAGCCTTACATAGTTGTGGTGAAGGCAGCGGTGTTGTCAGTCACCCTATATACCTCAAACAACAATGGAGGAATTAAGTTTTGTGTCGTCATTTTTCTATCGTTTAATCGCTTAACTTACTTGCTACACTGCTAATGCTACATACACTTTATCGCTGGCTGGAGCTACAGCCTTTATCGACTCCTGCTGCTTTAGTATCGTACATATCGTAGAATCACTGAAGAAGGCACATTCTCACCTCTCAGGTATTTAACAAAGGGCTGTCACTCTGAACTTTCTTTGGCCCCATGGTGGCTTATTTCACAATCACAATCAATAAACAAGCACCAAAATGAACGGATGAATGGACGAACACGCATAGTATTCCTTACTCATCGAGAGAGAGACGCAGACTGAGTGTGATACGCGTGAGGAAGTGGCATCGGCGGGTTGACGCGTCCCATACGGCCGATAAGCGGAAGCCGAAAAACTGGCCTATAAGTGAGTTGGCCGATAACAAGAACAGCTGATAAGTGAGGGTCCACTGTATTTGCTGCTGTAGGATAGGTTGAAGGATTTATGATGGCTTTTAGTGCATGATATATATGGTAATTCAGTGGAGGAGTTTGGATGGTCTTGGAAAGGAAGGAAATTGTAGATGAACATAGTAAAGTGCCAGGTGATGAGAGTTAGTCTAGGCAGTGAAAGATTGGACATTATATATAGGAGGGAACAAGTAAGGAAGAAATGAAGTATATTAAGATAAGATATGTTAAGTGGAAGGGTTTATGAAATAGTAAGTTAATCATATAATTGTGGGGAAGAAAGTAGCTGAGGTGTTGAGGAATCTGTGGAAAGAGTTTATCACTGAATGCAAAACTGGTAAATGTATCAAGAGTATAGTGGTGCCAAAAATTTTGTATGGGTGTAGGACATAATCCTTGAATATTGCAGGGAGGAGGAGGCTAAAGGCAATGAAGATATCATGGTTTGAGTGTGTAGTTTGCTAATTTGTGAGTGAGTTACTCGCATAATTAGGGATTTAACATGTAGTACATGAACGAATTTGTAAATTAAAAAAAAAAATATTTTGTATTTTTCCTGGTACTGTATAGCATGCAGTAGATAAATTAATGCATGGGCTGTTCCTGTATAATCTAATTTATACAACTAACCTGAAGAACATGAGGAAAAAGTTAAATTTATCAGACTTCCGAAAGTGCTTTTTTTTTATTTTTTCATTTACTTTGTAAGTCATTAATGGAAGCTGAATTTAGTATAGTGATACATATCAACTTCCGTACTCGATAAATGTTGACAGATGTTTAGTAGAACAGAAAGTAATGCCACATTCCTTGGTGCAAAACAGAGCCAGAGTAAAAAAGACCAACTCCTCTCTCAAGATATTACTGCTATGTTATGATAATTTAATGGGCAGTAGCTGGCATGAGACCTGCCCATGTATCTTTCCCCATTTTACTTTGCCTTATTTAGCAAGGTGATGGTTAATCTCTTAAAGTGCAAGTTATTGGTAGAGTTAGGTTGTCAGAGCTATGCCTCATTGATGTTTGCCTCACTAAAACTTTCTTGTTGAAACACTTATTCACTCATTATTATCAGTTACCAACACTCTGAAGATTGCATCTGTATAATTCCATAAATTTCCATCAAATTTTGTACTTTTGGTGTCATTACCCCCGGAAAAAATTCTCTACCATTTCAGAAGAATTTTTTTTTTTAATTAACCCTTTCAGTGTTGGTCTAATTGTACTACAGCTTCAAAGCTAGGGTTGGTCCCATTGTTCTACACCATGAGCTCAGCTCACTCAGATAAGCTGTGAGCGGTAAATTTGGGCTTAGATATGAGAGAATGGGTCTGTGGTAAGTGTGCACCATATAAAAAAAATTGTGCAGTACACAGTGCATAATAAGAAAAAACTGCTACCATGTTTGTGGTTTAAAGCAGCGACTTTATGGTGTATTTTTGTATGCTTTCTTGGTCTCGTTTGATAATATGGAAGATATATTACAGAAATAGAGATGATTTTGATTGATATGAAGACTGAAAGTAGCTTGAAATTGAGCTCAAAGTAGCAGAAATGTTTGATTTTTGCTGATATTCCAGAGTACACTTGTCCAATACGTGTCCAACTGGCCTGTCTAATATGAATTTAGGAATGCACTGACATTAATACAATTATTAAAATATTGCAGTAGTCTGCATAACAGTAAATCTTCACTTTTTTGTGTATTTTTTTTTTTTTTTTTTCTTCAACAAGTCGGCCGTCTCCCACAGAGGCAGGGTGACCCAAAAAGAAAGAAAATCCCCAAAAAGAAAATACTTTCATCATCATTCAACACTATCACCACACACATACATAATCACTGTCTTTGCAGAGGAGCTCAGATACGACAGCTGAGAATTGTCCCTCCCAGCTGTCACTATCCCAGTCCCCTCCTTTAAAGTGCAGGCATTGTACTTCCCATTTCCAGGACTCAAGTCCAACTAAATCAATTAACTGGTTTCCCTGAATCCCTTCACACAATGTTACCCTGCTCACACTCCAACAGATCGTCATGACCCAAAAACCATTCGTCTCCATTCACTCCTATCTAACACGCTCACACATGCTTGCTGGAAGTCCAAGCCCCTCGCCCACAATACCTCCTTTACCCCTTCCCTCCAACCTTTTCTAGGACGACCCCTACCCCGCCTTCCTTCCCCTACAGATTTATACGCTCTCCAAGTCATTCTACTTTGATCCATTCTCTCTAAATGACCAAACCACCTCAACAACCCTTCTTCAGCCCTCTGACAAATACTTTTAGTAACTCCACACCTTCTCCTAATTTCCACATTCCGAATTTTCTGCATAATATTTACACCACACATTGCCCTTAGACAGGACATCTCCACTGCCTCCAGCCTCCTCCTCGCTGCAGCATTTGCAACCCATGCTTCACACCCATATAAGAGTGTTGGTACGACTATACTTTCGTACATTCCCTTCTTTGCCCCCATGGATAACGTTTTTTGTCTCCACAGACACCTCAACGCACCACTCACCTTTTTTCCTTCATCAATTCTATGGTTAACCTCATCCTTCATAAACCCATCCGCTGACACGTCAACTCCCAAATATCTGAAAACATTTACTTCTTCCATAATCCCTCTCTCCAATGTGATATCCAATTTTTCTTTATTTAAATCGTTTGATACCCTCATCACCTTACTCTTATCTATGTTCACTTTTAACTTTCTACCTTTACACACTCTCCCAAACTCGTCCACTAACCTTTGCAACTTTTCTTTAGAATCTCCCATAAGCACAGTATCATCAGCAAAAAGTAACTGTGTCAACTCCCATTTTGCATTTAATTCTCCAAAATTTAATCCCACCCCTTTCCCCAACACCCTAGCATTTACTTCTTTTACAACCCCATCTATAATTATATTAACCATGGTGACATTACACATCCCTGTCTAAGACCTACTTTTACCGGGAAATAATCTCCCTCTCTCCTACACACCCTAACCTGAGCCTCCCTATCCTCATAAAAACTCTTTACAGCCTTCAATAACTTACTACCTATTCCATACACTTGCAACATTTGCCACATTGCTCCCCTATCCACTCTATCATATGCCTTTTCTAAATCCATAAATGCAATAAAAACTTCTCTACCTTTATCTAAATACTGTTCACATATATGCTTCACTGTAAACACTTGATCTACACATCCCCTACCCACTCTAAAGCCTCCTTGCTCATCTGCAATCCTACTCTCTGTCTTACCTCTAATTCTTTCAATAATAACCCTGCCATACACTTTACCTGGTATACTCAGTAAACTTCTTTCTTTCTTTCAACACGTCGACCGTTTCCCACCGAAGCGGGGTGGCCCAAAAGGAAAAACGAAAGTTTCTCCTTTTACATTTAGTAATATATACAGGAGAAGGGGTTACTAGCCCCTTGCTCCCGGCATTTTAGTCGCCTCTTACGACACGCATGGCTTACGGAGGAAGAATTCTGTTCCACTTCCCCATGGAGATAAGAGGAAATAAGAACAAGAACTAGTAAGAAAATAGAAGAAAACCCAGAGGGGTGTGTATATATATGCTTGTACATGAATGTGTAGTGTGACCTAAGTGTAAGTAGAAGTAGCAAGATGTACCTGAAATCTTGCATGTTTATGAGACAGAAAAAAAGACACCAGCAATCCTACCATCATGTAAAACAATTACAGGCTTTCGTTTTACACTCACTTGGCAGGACGGTAGTACCTCCCTGGGCGGTTGCTGTCTACCAACCTACTACCTAGACTCAGTAAACTTATTCCCCTATAATTTTTACACTCTCTTTTATCCCCCTTCCCTTTATATAAAGGAACTATACATGCTCTCTGCCAATCCCTAGGTACCTTCCCCTCTTTCATACATTTATTAAACAAAAATACCAACCACTCCAGCACTATATCCCCCCCTGCTTTTAACATTTCTGTCATGATTCCGTCAATTCCAGCTGCTTTACCCCCTTTCATTCTACGTAATGCCTCATGCACCTCCCCCACACTCACATCCTGCTCTTCTTCACTCCTAAACGATGTTGTACCTCCCTGGCCAGTACATGAAATTACCGCCTCCCTTTTTTCATCGACATTTAAAAGTTCCTCAAAATATTCCCGCCATCTACCCAATACCTCCAGCTCCCCATCTACTAACTCCCCTACTCTGTTTTTAACTGACAAATCCATTCGTTCCTAGGCTTTCTTACCTTGTTTATCTCACTCCAAAATTTTTTCTTGTTTTCAGCAAAATTTCTTGACAGAGCCTCTCCCATTCTTTCATCCGCTCTTCTTTTGCACTCTCTCACCACTCTCTTCACCTTTCTTTTACTCTCCATATACTCTGCTCTTCTATTAACACTTCTGTTTTGTAAAAACCTCTCATAAGCTACCTTTTTCTCTTTTATCACACCCTTTACTTCTTCATTCCACCACTCACTCCTCTTTCCTCCTGCACCCACCCTCCTATAGCCACAAACTTCTGCCCCACATTCTAATACTGCATTTTTAAAACTATCCCAACTCTCTTCAACCCCCCCACTACTCCTACTTGCACTAGCCCACTTTTCTGCCAATAGTTGCTTATCTCACCCTAACTTCCTCCTCCCTTAGTTTATACACTTTTACCTCTCTCTTACTTGCTGTTGCCATTTTCTTTTTGTCCCATCTACCTTTTACTCTAACTGTAGCTACAACCAAATAATGATCTGATATATCTGTTGCCCCTCTATAAACATGTACATCCTGAAGCCTACTCATCAACCTTTTATCCACCAAAACATAATCCAACAAACTACAGTGGACCCTCGGTTAACGAATACCCCGGAAATCGTGCAATTATGTAAGTATAATTTTGTAAGTTCTTGTGGAAGTGTATTTTTGGGGGTCTGAAATAGACTAACCTACGTGAAATTTTTCCTTAAGGGAGTAAATTCGTTCGGTAATGGCACTTGAGCAGACTTCAGGAGTGAAGTTTTTACGAAACTCGGGGGTCCACTGTACTTTCCTTACGTGCTATATCATACCTTGTATATTTATTTATCCTCTTTTTCATAAAATATGTATTACTTATTACCAAACCTCTTTCTACACATAGCTCAATTAATGGTTCCCCATTTACATTTACCCCTGGCACCCCAAATTTACCTACTACTCCCTCCACAACATTTTTACCCACTTTAGCATTAAGATCCCCAACCACAATTACTCTCTCACTTGGTTCAAAACTCCCCACACACTCGCTCAACATTTCCCAAAATCTCTCTCTCTCCTCTACACTTCTCTCTTCTCCAGGTGCATAAACACTTACTATAACCCACTTTTCACATCCAACCTTTATTTTACTCCACATAATCCTTGAATTTATACATTTATATTCCTTCTTTACCTGCCATAACTGATTATTCAACATTATTGCCACTCCTTCTTTAGCTCTAACTCTATTTGAAACCCCTGATCTAATCCCATTTATTTCTCCCCACTGAAACTTTCCTACCCCCTTCAGCTTTGTCTCACTTAAAGCCAGGACATCCAGCTTCTTTTCATTCATAATATCTACAATCATCTCTTTCTTATCATTCGCACAACATCCACGCACATTCAAACATCCCAATTTGACGGTTTTCTTCTTCTTTTTAGTAAGCTATACAGGAAAAGGGGTTACTAGCCCATTGTTCCCGGCATTTTAGTTGACTTTTACAACACGCATGGCTTACGGATGAAAGATTCTTATTCCACTTCCCCATGGATATGAAAGGAAAAGCAATAAGAACAAGAACTATTAAGATAAAATCAAAGAAAACTCATAATATAATATAAAACTCATAATATAAGCATAATATAAGAGGGGCCTGGAGCAGGGCTGGATTTTGGGGAGGAGCCCCAGGGCTCAGGCCCTGGGCCCCCCACCAGAAGAGTTATTGGATATAGGAAATATAGTGTCTTTAAGTGAATGATGGGTGGGGATATTGTTTTTCAGTGCATCGTTGTAATTGTGCATGTTTGTGGTCATCTGGACTGACAGATAGGAAGTGAATAATGATTGAGTTTTTCTTTTGGGACACCCTGTCTTGGTGGAAAATTGCCGGTGTGTTAAATAATGTTTCATGTGGACCAAAAATTATGCATGTATTTCAACAAGGTTTCATGGTTAAAAGACTTTTGTAGACTATGCTGATTTAAAGCATGTTCCATTTCTTCTCCAGGTTGCTGCACAGAATTGTCGTAAACGCAAACTAGATCAAATTCTGCATTTAGCGGATGAAGTGAAGGCAATCCAGAACCGCAAGAATGAATTATACAACGAGTTTGAATACTTAAACAGTGAACGAACTCGTATAAAGCACAAATTCTCATTGTTGTATCGCCACATCTTCCAAGTATGTAAAACATATATTCAGCATTTGTATAAATATGCCTAGGGTGTAGTATTTACAGTGAAATTATTGGTTATTGTGTGCCACCTTAAGCTATTTTGCACTAAATTTATTTAACCCTTTAACTGTCCACACGTAGATCTATGTTCACTCGCGTACTGCTCCGAATATTTAAAAAAAAAATCATTTTTTTTTTTTTAAATGAAGAGCACATTTTTATAAACAGGATAGGCTAAAAAAAAATTTGGGGGGGCCAGTACTTACCGAGATATAAGCCCGCGAAGTTAGTGCTAAATGATGTGGTGTCGGCAACATGGAGCACTGCCGCTTGCAGAAACAATAAACATTTATCGTTTTTTTTCCATTTTCTGTTTTCATGCTATGATGATAATGTTTTGATTCAGATCTTTTGATATCATTGCCAATTCTTGTTTAGACACAAATGTTTGGTACTGAATTAGTAATCATACTGTCAAACACACATGTTCACACTGATTGATGAATTTGTAAACCTGGTTCAATCACATACTATTGTTTACATATATATACAAGGTATTTACAGATCCCATTTATGCTTCTAGAAGTCCACCACTGTATGATACTCCAAGAAGCATGGATTCATACAGAGTGCCACTCCACATTGCTGACACATGTATCGTGTGTCTTTTCACACTTGGGGTCGCTGTGTAGTGTAAGCACACACAACACACTTTTTCTGAGAGTACTTCTTCTTTGGAGTAGATGGTAATGGTATCAGGCAGTGACAGTTAGGGATTATTCGGTTAGGCACTTTCCCTTCTGGTTGTGGGGTGACAGGTCGCTGTTGTGGGGTGACAGGTCGCTGTGGAGTGGCAGGTATAAGTGTGGTACCATACTTTCTCGCTATCTGCTTGATGACATTTAGGGTGAATTCCGCATATTGTTGTCGCTTCCCAGTCTTTATTTCGAACATGTTGAAGGCATTGAGCATTGCAATGTCAACAAGGTGGAAAAACACTTTTATATACCACTTGCGACTCCTACGAACACAGTCAACAAAGCCTATCATCATGTCACACTTATCAACTAGTTGCATATTGTTCGTATAGTCGATGACAACAGCTGGTTTTTCAACAGGTTGATTGTTGAGCTTGCTGATTCAGTCTGTTTGTACCATCTTGTTTCTGTGGATGGTTGACAGCAATGTCACGTCCCTTTTGTCATGCCATGTCAGTGCCATGATGTCATTGGCATGAAACGCTTGCACTACACTTCCTCCAGTGAACTTTGACATGTGTTTTCTGTTTCTTCTCACTGTTCCACATATATCAGTATTGTTCACACGTAGGAAATCAGCAAGTATAGGGCTTGTGTACCAGTTGTCTGTGAACAATGTATGACCTTTGCCAAGGTATGGTTACATCATCTTGCGAAGAACATCACCAGAAATGCCCAACATGCGCCTGGTATCATCGAGTGTATTTTTCCCTGTGTAGATAATGACATCCAACACAAGACCAGTCTCACAGTCACACATAACAAACAGTTTTATACCAAAGCGATTACGTTTGCTTGGTATATATTGTTTGAATGACAGTCGTCCCTTGAACAGAATCAAGGACTCGTCAACAACAATGTTCTTGAATGGATAAAAGTAGGCACTGAATTTTTGCTTGAGATACATAAACAATTCCCGGATTTTGTAAAGGAGGTCATTTCGGTTTGGTGTATTCCTGTCTGAGAAATGCAACATTCTCAGCAACAGAATGAATATGTTGCAGGAAAGGAGGTCACGGAAGACTGGAGTGCTAATGAAGGAGTCTGTGGACCAGTAGTTTGCTATATTGTTCTTATGTGTGTGTAGTATAAGCATGACAGTGCCAAGGAATAAATACATTTCAGCCACAGTTGTATTTTTCCACCTGCGCAGCCGTGACGATTCTGTAACATCTACATGGTCCATTGTATACTGGTAGTACAGGTTGGTCTGGGTAACAATCAGGTTCATTATCGGCTCATCAAAGTATAGTTGAAAATAGTCTAACTCTACTCATTTGTGATGGGACAGTGTGGCATGATGCCACTTCCACTGTCATCAAAATTGAAAGGATGTGGCACGAATGGTGTATGTTCAGTCCAATTCCATTCACGATCAGCTGGTGCAGGGTGGACCTGTGGCATGGGACGTGGGGGAGAAGGAGGAGGGACGGGAGTGGGGCCAGCACATGGTTGAGAGGGTGCCACGTGGTCCTTTGTCTGTCCACACACCGCGCCACGAGGACCAGGCATCATGCCACCCACCACCTCTTCCTCCATCCCAGCATACTCTCCTTCATTATCACTTTCACTATCAGTGTGGCAGGGGTTTTGAATTGTGACCTGCCACGACCCTTGCCTCTGACTGCATATGGCACACTGCCTGAACGTAGGTAATGACGCCCAAAAGCACGTTTCACTGGGGAATAATGATAATCACTTTCACTCGACGAATCGTCTATGGGCATAAAATCGATTTCATCATCGTAACTTATATCACTTTCACTATCGGCATTATTATAACACATGGAAAATGATAATTTCCTCTTGCGGAGTTGCCTTTGGGTAGTAACACTAGCAACCCCAGAGGTGCTGGGCTGAGGGTCTGTGGCCACACTGGCCACCCCAGAAGTGCTGGGCTGAGGGCCTGGTATGTCCACACTGGCCACCCCAGAGGTGATGGGCTGAGGGTCATCTGGGTTGTCATCAATAGTTTCACTAATTCCTTGATTATTAGTGGCTATATCACTGTCTAATCCACTAAGCTCCCGTTCTCTATCACTTTCCGAGAATAGTAGAGTGTTAATACGACGAGGTGTGAGTGAATCACGAGGATGTGCCATGATGTTGACCCACGATGGAGCTGAAACTAACTGGGGCTACCATGCGGTACCCAGGCGTCCCCGATTTTTTTCATACTGCGCACACTGAAGGCGCAGACCCATTCTCATGTGTCTAGGCGACTCGGGCCTATTGCGCTAAATTTGAACGAATGAAAAATAAAACGTAGATCTACGTTCGGAGCAGTACGCGTACAAACGTATATCTACGTTTGGACAGTTAAAGGGTTAATACTAAATGATCAATATAGCATGCTCATAGAAAATGTACCACAATTTTTCAGTAATGTTGTCAAAAAAGTGTTAATAGATTGCATGTTAATCAATGGTCTACTGTATGTGTGATATGAATACCGAAGAAGGGACACTCCTCGTATAACAACAGATAGGTAAAAATATATATCTACTTTCTATGTAATACTTATGCATTTTTTTCTAGTCCCTTCGAGATCCTGATGGTAACCCATACTCTCCACATGAATACTCATTGCAACAGTCAGCGGATGGCAGCATTCTCCTGGTTCCCCGATCATCTCCCAGCCACTCCATGGATCCAAGTGCTAGTAATAAGCCTCGAGGCAAGGATGACCCTAAACAGTGAAAGTTACCATGTTTCACTTCATTGCATATTCTTATAATCCAGGATTCACCTCAAAATATCCTCTTACACCAAAACTGTCAAACTGATAATGCATTACTTTTAATTCATACAACTTGGTGCAATGCAGCAAGATACTCATGGTGGTGTTACACCAAGGTCAGTTTTGTAATGAGGGAAATCCTGCATGGTGCTCGAATATTCTTTGACATTTAAATCTAAATGAATTTAGGCAAACCAAAACTTGTTTATTTGGTGAATGTATTATTGTAACTTAAAGTGTCAAGAAGCTGTGGTTGTAGACTCGAGATATGTTTGGCATTGCCATGGGTTCTTGATAACTTGTGATTTATAAATATAATTTGGCGGTTTACCAGTAACACTTGTCAAGCTAGTAGTTGCCCCATATGCTCATTGCTGATATATTTGTATATAAAACGTGCATCCAAAACTTTTAAAGTACTTGATGCTAAGGCTACTGGTAGCAGTTTTACTGAGTTACAAAGGCTGTGATAACATCTCCGAAGTTTAGTATAATTGTGCATATAGAAAGCAAGATCTCGTACATATTTTGTTGCTTGATATCACAGCTTACTCAAACATTTAAATTCTTTGTATAGGTAACTTTCATGTAATATTTAGTTGGGTAAAATATAAACATTTCTCTTCAGTGGAAGTTATGCCACTTTGGGGCAGAGGAGGAATAGGAAAATAATGAATGCCAGGGCAGGAAAAAAATAAATGAAGTCCTTTAGATTACAGGGCATATGGTTGAAAGGACCATTTTTGTATGTATTGATCTCAGACCTGCACATTTTTTACTGAATTTTCTGGATATCTTCAGATTTGTCAGTTAATACATACTTTTAAGAATTTGGTTTTGTAAAAATCAAACTCAAGTGTTGATTGGTTTCTCTAAGATTGTCTTTTAAAATCTTAATAATTTGTTATTCAGCTAAATTGGTAGTAAATAAATACCAATTGTATGCTGGTTCTCAGGTAGACTTTTAAAAAATCAATGCAAATAAACACATGTATTTGCCTCACAGTGCTAATAAATCTAAATTGTTCTCTTTTGTTATAGATAAACTAATGTGTAAAATCTTTCACTAAATGTTTTAAATGATAAAGCATTCAGGGAAAATTCTACATATACTATACAGTACTGTGACTATCCCTCAAGGCACTGAGGGAACAAGACATCCTGGCTAAAGATATTGCAAAAATTGAAAGTTTATCAGTCATTATGATTAACAACAGTTAACTAAGATATGAAGGTACAAAAACAATTTAAATTTTCATTTATTTTTAAATTTTTACCAAATTATTTTATGGAATGTCACACAACAGTGAGAAAAGGCATGTTTTTTAAATTTTGTTTTTCAGTATACTTATTTATATGGGAAGTTAAAAGTATTTACAGAATATATACATGGACCCAATATTGCAGCAGTTAAAATAGGTACTTAGTTCAACAGACTAATATGTATTGGGCAGTTCATTACAGAAAAATCTGACACAGGTTTTTGTGATAATGATGTTATCAGTGGCACTGACTCTTGAATTCTGGTTAGGGTGGAAAAAGTGTTAGAGGCTATTAATATACAGTGACAAGACAAGGAAGGTACAGGACAAGCGTAATTAATATCATGTTTTCCCTGGTCTTTTGTGATGCAATCATAACTGATTTGAATATTTTGCATTTATACATAAAATTGCTTATCATGATGCCAGAAAACTACTAAGCTGTTTTGTGCATATCTAACTTAGTGTTCACTTATTCTAAGGATTAAATTTTTGCCTGTTTGGTTGCAGTCCTTTCCAGGACTTTCATATACACCAGGTACATAAATCATTTATAATTTTTAAGTCATCTGGCAATACAATTACCTATGCTTTTGCACATGTTTGTGTTTAAGAATTAGCCATTAAGCAGCAGCTGTCATTGTTGCTTTCATATTTCTTATTGCCTCTAATGTAACTGCACCTGACTTTACCTAGGTGTCTTGCCACTGTAGTTTTGCCAAGGTCAAAATATAAAGTACTCTCTTTAAATGCTGTTAGTGTGCATGCACTGAATAACAATAGTCAAAAGGTTCCTAGTAATTTTGTCCAGCCCAGTGGACATCATAAAAAATGAAATAGCAAGGACAGGCCTATGTAGACTATATGTGGGATTACCTTACAATGACTCTTCCTGTGATGTCTGTGCATCAAAATGTTATGCACAATGTGAAAATAGCACCTTAGTTTCAGTAACCTAGTATATGTACACTGACATGTAAATAAGACACTTTTGCAACACTAGAACATTAGGAAAATTTCCACTCCTGGGAGCTAAAAAGTTTCCTAATGTTAGTGTTATTACATTCATTGGGAAGGGGGGTGCTAAACCCATATGGGTCATACAGCACCATGTTCTAGTATTTCACTAGTATCCTATTTTTAAACATAAACTTCACCTTACATTTTTATATAATTATCTTTTAGGACAATGCTGAAATATCTATTTCTTAATTATCAGGTCACTTAATTTGTTTGATTGCCATCTTTGATGTCCTGTGGATAGTGTTTACAAAACATTAAAACTGCTAAAGGTTAGACTTTCTGAATCACAAGAACATAGTAAATAGTCATGACAACCACTTTTATGACCCCTCAGGGGAGGTTCCTTAATGCTTGTGAGGGGTTCTTGTTCCAAGGAATTAAGCTTCTCTTCCTTAGATCAAATCTGATTGCCTCCCATGTCCCAAGGCACTATATGACCCCTACGAGTTTAGTGCTTCCCCCTAAATATAATTACTATGGGAAAGTGCTTCACCCATAGGGGTCACAGAATGCCTGTTAACAGTAATACTACCACCCTTATGATAGAAGTTGGGGCTTTGTGGATTATTGTTGCATGTTGAGAGTAGTTCTTTTAAGTATAATATATATTGTACTTAAGTTGATTGCTTTCATTCAGACTAATTGCAGAAGTCATGCATACCCAAATTGTGGTTTGGCACGAGTTTACCTCTAACAAATGCCACTCATGCTGATATTGATATTTTGGAAAAGTGATTTACTGTACAGCACTTGTGAAAGACAATATTTGTAAAGAAAATTTAAGTTTTATCAGATCTAGTAATCCTATCACATACTTTTAAGAACAGTTCAGTAAATCTTGAGCTCAGCCTCAGATGAGGCCTTCTAAACTATAAAGGAAATATTAAATGCACCAATCCTGTAGACACCATGATTAAAGTGTTTTGGGAAAAAAAAAATACTTTCATATCATAAACGCTTAGAACATTAACATGATTCTGTTAATGGCTTCCTGTAACATGTCTACTGCTCTGTTTTCATCATTAGCATATTTTATCAACTTACACTTAATTGTTAAAGCCTTTTTTCTTTGGGGAATAGGGGGGGGTTAGGAGGGAATTGTTGCATTAGTAAACAGAAGGAATGTGACTAAAGATTGACAGCTAATTTTGAAAATAAGCTTGTTTTGTTACTCACTACCTTCTGAATTTATATCAATTGCAAATCATTGACAGTATTCAGGAATTTTTGTTATTTAAGGCTTCATATTTATTTTTCATTTAGATATGTTCATGGGAAAGTGCTGGACCTATGGTGGATGTAATCAGAGGAAATGGCAAGCAGCTTCACTTTCTTGGATTGAGCACTTTATACATTACTGAGGGAATGGGAAGAACTCAGGTTCAGTCCAAGGAAGAGAATTATTATTATAATCAAATAGAAGCGCTAAACCACAGGGGTTATACAGCCCAAGGAAGAGAAGATTATTATTATAATCATAAAACTAAGTGCTAAACCCATAAGGAAGGGGAGAGCAGATCCAATTCCTTTATCAAATCTAAATCCCACTCACTCTCCCTGGGACTGTATGACCCCTATAGCTTGCTAAATGCTCCATTTAGGTGTAATAATTTGAGTGGCTTGACAGTGAAGGGCTCTTTAGCTAAAGAATTAGTTACCTATTTCAAAGGTGATGTATGACCCCTATGGGTGTAATACTTTCCCCATGAATATAATAGACCTCCCCTAAGGGTTTGATTAAATAGTGTATACATGTTGCTTGACATAGCATAATAACATTAAAAAAAAAAAAGATAAAGATTAAAAGCCCAGGGAAAAGTACATCCAACCAGATGTTGAGTTGGTTTACACCTGCAGGCCAATAATTTAGTATCAAAGGCTCTTGATGCAAGAAATTGGAACTACTATCCAATTTCACAAAACCTGATTACCTCCAATTCCTAGACACTGTTATTACCCTTACTCTCTCAGTGCTTCCCTCTAAATATAATGTATATACATAGTATATATTTGAACACTTAGATTCCTATATACATAAATGAAACTTAAAATTGCATTGTATAAAAAATTAACAAATGTATAGAGATATGTAACATTGTACTATAATATCTCGTTCAGTTAGTTTTAAAACATTACATGAGAATTCTCAAGTTCTTTGCTCTCATTTGCATGATGTGGACTAAGCATCAACTTGGTTTATTTCTGCTGGGAATTCGTAAGTCTTTTATTCTATGACTTGCAACTAAGAACTTACATTACATGGTGAATAAACTCTCATACAGTACAGATTTATCATTTGAGTATATAACAAATTAGCAACAGTATTTTCACTATAAAATGGTTGGTTTTCCTTGCAAGATGATTGATTAGGTTGGTATAGGTATAAATTAGGGCTGTTCTTCACATACTGAATTTCAGTCACATTTTGATGTATGGACATCAGTTGTCGTTGTAAGAAGTTCCACATATCCACTATTTTTAAGTATGCGTGCATATATATATATATATATATATACACACACACACACACACACATGGTCATTATGGAAAACAGTTATTTAGCTGAGCTTGGTGATAATTTAGTTTTAAGGTGTACAATAATAAATGGTTTTTGCAATAGTTTTATTTTGTGTAACTTGTCAAAAAAATTTAAATTTTGTTAGGATATATTAACCATTTAAGACAGTACTTTTCTAAGTATGATATATGTGGTAAAATGAGTGCCATATCTTATCAGTGTCCATGATTTAGTCTTTGGCATTCCAATGTTGTAAACAAAACAGTGGCCACTGCACATTCACTTAGTAATATTACATTTGCTTTTGACAGATGAAAGTACTGCTGTAGATAATTTTTTTGATGTTATGGAATAGGTATGGTTAGGTGCATTGGGGTAGATTTTGTTTACCACTAAATCATCATATTATAAATGGTATACAATGATGTGTAAGATGTGTGCAACACTGGGGTTCTTTGTTGTTGAAACTTTTTTGCCAGCACTGCAGGCTTCATCAGTTAAAATAAACAAATTACACTCTTGGAGACATAAGTCTTGGTCAAAGATGAAGTGGAGAGGTAGTCTGATATAATCAGCCCATTACCCTTGCTGCAAACATGTGGTCAGTTACTTATATGTTGGAAAGTGAAGTGTAGCAGCTTGAGAGGGTCCTGAGGTGAGAAAATGAATTCATGTAAGAGTAGCCAGCTGGTCACATGCTTTTGCATTAGTTTAAGAGGCTGATTACATCAAACTATCTCTCCACATTGTCTACTTCATCTTTTACCAAAGCTGAGGTCTCCAGGAGTGAATTCATTTCTTTATTTGAATGATGAAGCCTTCAGCAGTTGAAACATCTTGTCATTAATGAATCTCATTGTTGTACATCTACTTAGGCTAACCATACCTTACTTAATCTAACCAAAAGAATTTAAAACAGTTTTGGACAATATCCACAAAATAAAACTAGTCAGATACACCTATTATTGTATACATTAAACTATGAATTATAACTTGGCTGAGCAGCTGTTCCTTGTCCCTCCCCCCCTCCCCAAGATCATATTGCCTGAAGTGCATGTTGCCTGAATAACTACTGCAGTGAATGTGTCTGGCAGATAGACTTGCTTTTACACATCTAAGGAGTTTTTTCACAATGCATAGTGTACATCAGGCCCTATTGGAGTATGCAACCCACACCTGATTCAGAAATTGAAGAAAGTGCAGAGGATTGCATTAAAACTAGTCCTGGAGTTAAGGGAACTCGGCCTGATGCTGGAGGACTAGGGGTGATATGACATACAAAATACTGAGAAATTGACAGAGTGAATAGGGACATTGTTTGAGAGATGGGAAACTGGAAAAAAAGAGGGTATAGATGAGTCACAGGTATGTTAGGAAAGTATTTATTCAGCTTTAGAGTGGTCAGGCAGTGGAAAGATCTGGGGAATGGAGCAGTTAAAGCAGGGTCCAGATATAACTCTAAGAGGAAGTACAATAAGGCTTTTGAAGACAGGAGTGTTTGAGCCTTGTAGCGACCAATGAAGAGGCAGGGCCAGGAGCTGAGACTCGACCCCTGTAACCACACACACTACATTGTGGTTTATGAAGGATAGTTATCAATTTTTATTGATAATGAAATTATGGATTTAATTTATTTTTCATTTTATAACCATAATACCTCCCATTTCAAACTGTTTTAATGATAAATAAATATAAAATGAAGTCTTATGCATTGCAGAATGAGATCAACTTATTCTTTGCAATGTCAGTTAGATACAGTACTGTATGTGCACATATTATAAATGGTATATGAAATAGACACATGCAACACTTTAGTATCATTGAAGTATCTGGGCTGTGCAACAGGATTCAGGCTATTATAATGCTCGAGACAATTAAAAAAAAAAAAAAAAGTAATTTTGAAGTTATCAGTTATCCTTGATAGGTGGTCAGTCACATAACCTGAAGCAGAGGCATGAGGCCAAAGACTTGTATACTGGAGCTAGAAATGAGGTGTAGCAGTTGTAAATAACATCACAGGTGAGTAGGTCACGCTAAACAGTTGTTAGCAGTAGAGTTGGAGAAGATCCCTTTGCTGTGTCAGACAGGTACTTAGACATGTTGATAGGAAACACACCATCATATCTTGTTACAGGGGATGCCTTTTCCCATTCTGTTACTAACTGCTAAGAATGACCTACTTCCATTACTTGGCCCCACTCACCTATGGAGTCATCTACAGCCACTAAACCTAATTTCTATCTCCAATATAAAAGTCTCTGGCCTCGTGCCTCTGCTTCAGGTTAATGAATTGACAACTTTTTGTTGAGGCTGGCTGTTTACCTCAAAATTACCTCTACTTTCTCCAGTGTTATGATTGCCTCCTGTGCAGGCTAGACATTCAGATAATAAAGGTACTTAAGTATTGCAAGTGTCTTATGCTGCGTGCTGTTAACGAAAGGCATAACAAAAATTTTTATTCTATAATGAATACAAGGAAAACCTGCCAGAATTATTTTCAAAATACCTTGACATTAGAATTTTATATTAAAGTTCAGATGTCTTTATGTAACTTATTCAGGGACAGGCTGGTTTTTTTTTTTCAGCACTTTGAGTGGATGCTATAGTGTCCTAAATATATTAAATGAATAGTTATATATTCACCCTATACTATATGGAATATCTGATGCATTGGCAAAACTATTTTATGTATGAAAATTTAACCAAGCCAGTATGTATTACACACTTTTAAGAGTAATGCCAGTCAGTGAGCTATGCAACAAATCAGTTGGTACATATATATAGGTGACTTGCAGCTCAGTGGCCAGAGCATTTGGCACACAACCAAAAGATCCTGGATTCAATCCTGGGCAAGGCAAAACAAATTAGCAAATCTTACTCCCGCTGCTCCTGTTCACCTATTAGTAAATAAGTGCCTGGGTGTTAGTAGACTTGTAGGTTGCATTCTAGAAATGAAGTTCATATCAAAGACCAGACACCAGCATTGCACTACTACTGTAACTACACATGAGTACTCTCTTTTACACTGGTGACAAATTGTGGTATTATGTATAGTAAGTATATGGGGTGATATGCTTCTTGTGAATGTACAGGTTTGAAATAAGATGGGTAGAGACCTTGACCTTTCTTATTAATAATAATCTGTTTAAAAAACTGGTATGTAGCCAAAAATTTTTTTTACTAATGCTTAGTTTTGTATGCTAAAGATTCTCTTTCCCCCAAGTGTAATTATCTAATTACATACAAGAGTATGTTTTATTTTACTTTTTCAAGATGCACTTTGAACCTGCTAAATCAGTCATAAGACACTTATATTTTAAGTTGAAAAAATTAATTTTGCCTTATTTGTCAATATGAGCATTGGAATAGGTACATTTTCACTGACACTGGTATGATAATTGGTGCATAACAACAGGTGTGGCTTGAGCTCATGGCAAGCGAGTCCTAAAATTCACAGGCCAGTACTATAAGATTCATCCAACTAGGTACATTTCTATATACCACAGGAATGTTAGCATGGGCCCCGTGACCACACGTGTAGGTTTTAAGAGAAATCTCACACCAGCATGGCTGTAAAAATCTTGCAGTTGCTGTAGGGCCCATGCTAACATTCCTATGGTGCATAGAAATATACCTAGTTGGATGAATTTTACACATATAACCCCCACATAGGAGAGAGGAACTTATGACGACGTTTCGGTCCAATTTGGACCATTTACAAAATCACACTGTGTAACTTTGTAAATGGTCCAAGTTGGACTGAAATGTCGTTTTAAGTCATCTCCTACGTGCGGGTTATGTATTATTTCAATCATGGTATTGTGCCTTTTTGTTTTTCTTGGATGAATCTTATAAAACTGGCATGGTCCGGTGGTTAGCACACTGGCCTGCAAATTTTAGAACTCAATTGTCATGGGTTTGAGCTCCACTCGTTCTGCTATTTGTTTGCAATCATGTTACTACGATTTCATGAGTAAAGTCATCTTTGCTGGCATGGAGGGGAAAAAAAGTCAGAGGAAAGCTCAAGCATCAATAAAGGTATTGGTGAAGCAGATTAAAAATTCTTACTTGTAAAATATGATGTGTTGCAGTGTATTATTAAAACACACACACACAAACGTTTAATCATGTATATTATTTTTTAACTGCAAAACCATTCACAATAATACCAGTGCTATCAAAATTAGTGCTCTATCAACACCCTTTAAATTTGCATCTTTACTATCAGGCTGAACTAGGTCAGTGTGGGTCGACTTACTTGCCACCAGATAATGCTGCCTAAAAAATCTAGTACCAGTTATGAATGGCCTCTGTTTCCTTTGAATTATCAGAAATTTACTATCAGTATCAATGTTCATTTTTTATATGTGTGAATATATCATTACTGGTTGAGATAATTTGATGACATGCTGTATTATGGAGTCATTAGGCTGCAATTACAAATAAGTGTTCAAGGGCACTAACTTGCCTGATGTACAGTTATGATTACAGATTAATAAGGATTAAAATACAGTACTTTCCATCTCATTGTACATGGTTATAAAACAATGTTATAACCAGGTAGAGTACAATAAAACTTAATACAAATTAATTGTCTTTTCTCAAAACAATATAAATAATGTAAATGTAGATCAGCCAACAAAGTGTTTAGCCTCAAATACAATATCTTAATTGGAAATTTTTCTTAAATCTTTTGTTGCCACTTGGCTGGTAGTAGTCTTTTATTGTATAGTAAATGCTTTACATAAACTCATGCTTTGAGTTACCCAAATTAATGTTCAGAAAAGTGTGTATAATAGATCACAGAATGACCAACACGATTTAATGCATGTGAATACTGTATGATGATTATCTGAATAGAAATAAAACTTTCTCATATGGAGGCAAAAAACTTGATTTTTCAAACTACAATTCAAAATTTCTAAATCGAGAGAATATTTATATTATTATTATTAAAAAATCTTTAAAAAAAAGAATGCAGTGTTCCACATTAATTTTTGTAAACAAAACAAAAAAATAGAAAAAATTCATCCCCCCCCCTCCCCCCTCCAAGAAACAGTAAAATAGTTATGCAAATCCTTAAGGTAGAAATGTAAATTAAGACTATTTTAGAAAAAAGTTAGGTTGTTGAGATTCCTTTAAGTGTAAAATTGATAAATGACAGCAGGCTTTGCTGTAATTTCAAACTTTACTAAAATTTTAACAAATCAGCAGATATATGTTTAATGTGAGATATGTGCCTTCTTAAAGTTCTCAACTTCTTGTTTAATATATTTAAAAAATGCTATACAGAAAAAGCAAAACAAAATTTAACCAAAAAATAAAAATGACCTCCAGAGACTGGTTAAACATTTTGGATATGCTTTCTTTCAAAGAGAGGACACACGATAACCTCAATAATTTATACAAGAATGTGAAAACCATATAGGAAAACTTTTTGGAACCTTTAACCCTTTCAGGGTCGCAAGGCCCTCTCCCAAACTCGTTCCCAGGGTCGCAAATTTTTCGGAAAAAAAAAATTATTTTTCTTATAAAATGATAATCTTTTTCCGATCATAACGCCACCAAAATTATAAAATTTGATGGAAAACTAACGGAATTATGCTCTCGTGAAGTTAGCGGTATATATGACATTTGCGCATCGGCGATTTCGCCCACTTTGAGCCCTATTTTCAGCAAATTCCAATGTTTCAGTCAACTAAAATTTTAGCTATTTCGCTAGAATTCCATTTGTTCTATCAATTGAGTATAAGAAACTGCCAATTTACCGATTTAAACTACCCAATAAGGTGGTCAGAATTTGGCAATTTGGCCAATTTCACACAAATTTCAAAAGATGCCAATTTCAAAATAGGGTCCAGAATAAATGAGACAAATTCCTGGCACTCAAATAACATTTTATCTGTTCATTAGTCATGTCTCCAGGCCCCTCTTACATTACTTCGGCTTTCCATTTTGAATTTTTATTCTCACAAAAAAATAGAAGATTTACTGTTATGTATACAACTGCATCATTGTAAAAATGGTATAAATAATATCAGCACACTTGTGCAAGAATATTAGACTACCCAGTTGATGTGTATTGGACACATGGCGTGATTTGTTTACTCTTGAACATCAGCAAAAATCGAACATTTTCGCTACTTTGCGCTCAGTTTCAAGGTACTTGTCATCGTGAAACCAGTCAAAATTATCTCTATTTCTGTAATATATCATCCATTCTATCAAATGAGACTAAGAAAACGAGAATACAAGCATAAATACTATACGAAATAGACTGCAAAGTTGCTGTTTTAAACCAAAAACACGGTCAGTTTTTTTTTTTCCTCATTATGCACTGTGTGGTGCAGGATTTTTTTTTATACTGCACACACTGACTGCACAGACTCATTCTCTCACATTTAGGCCTACCAGCCTGTTTCCACTTGATTTGAGGGCGCTAGAATTTAGGCGTACTAGTACGACGAAAACCCTGGTGCGTAAGCCGTACTAGTATGGCCGAAACCCTGAAAGGGTTAACAGGGAGAAAAAGACATAATATTAAGTTAAAGCTAACTGTGTTAAAAGTACATGTATATCTTCAACTGCATCATTGGAATAAGCTCAAAAGTAGGGAGTATATTACAATACAGAAAATAAAAAATATGGTAAATTAAAGACAGGACATGCATACCATACCTGCATATCATTATGATAAACAAGTATAAATAGTAGTTTAATATGTATGGAACCCCAGCACAAAGTATACCACCAGCCTATTGTCGTGACTATTTCTTTTAAGTGCCCAGACATTTATCTGAATTTTTAAGCATTAAATATTGCTGTATATAAGTTTTAACTAACCATCACAAAAAATATTTCTAAAACAGTATGTATATTGATATAATGTGGTAGTTATCACATCACTTATTGCCTTCTATGGTTTCCTGTACACTGTGGGCATGGAACTGAAAATTATTCACTTATCCATGGTGTTTCTTGTCTGGAGGGTTGTAGCATTAAATACATGCATTAAAAGAAAAAAATATAATTATCTATTTGTATCTAGAGACTGTTTTATTATAACTTGAAAATATGGAAGAATTCTTGTCCTATCAATCCTCTAAACACTTCACACCAATTGTAGTGTAGGGGTAGTGGAGGGGTTTTCAGTTATTGCTTTAGTGTAAGTTTTGTGGAGAAGACCAGTGTTACATACTGCTAATGTTAATGGTTGTACACACTAAACTGATTCTGGTGAATATTTGTGGTGAAAGCAAGGCACTAACTTATTCGGACAAATGAGCATGTAACAGTTAAGAATTATTATAAAACTGTTATAAATAGTCATTTCAAACATACTAACTCTTACTTCAGTATTTCCATTAACAATTCACCAATTATGTTAGTAGTTATTTTTTCTTTCCCATTCATTAATAATTTACGTTCATTTTTAGTGATCATATTATCATGGACAAAAATGAAAACTTATGCTGTGATTTTCCTTGTTAGGAATTCAAAGCAGCTTTTAGCTCCTCTTCCTTCTTTTGACTTGACATTTGTTAATATATACTGGTAATCTTCACCATACAGCATTTTTCTGCATACAATACTTTAATATTACGATAATCTTTATTGTATTCTGTGATGATCTTTTGTACAAAGCTGCACCTGACTACAAGCCACGTGCACTGGATCAGGTCAAACCTGGCCCTTTATGGCTTAGTCTCACCTGTATCTCTGGATGTAAATATTGTTTTTTTTTTAGTGCCTCTGCAGTGAATTCTAAATTTGTTTTACCTGATGAATTGTTTGAGTGATTGCTGATGGTGAAGACTTAAGAAAATTGCTAGAGCTTGTATTTTTATGTACAATATGGAAAGTGTTTTTAATAAAAACTTAAGTAGTTTCAATGATTACATTCATACATCCTACACATATTTTATTTTACTTACCTTTTCTAATAAATACATAGTATAAGCTGACCTTTGCACACAAACTTTTCAGTTATGACTACTATCTACATATCTCATGAAAAAAATTGGTATGATTTGAAACACATTAAGGTGACTGAAGGTTTCTTTAAGTAAATCTCTAGCCAAATAATTTAAAGTACGTAATCAGTGCAATTGGGCGACACCTGGGTTTCATTAATGATAAATAGTAATGTCATTCCCATTCTCTCGGTAACAAAGACCACTAAAATTACTTGCAGGCAAATTGTTCAGAAGTCACATTACAAAAAAAAAAAAAAAACTAAATGTTCATGGCTGATTTAGTGGTGCCAATATTAGGGGGGGATAAAAAAGGATAAGCTCATTTGTTAAAGATGGAAGTCAAAGTGCTTGTGCTGGTATAAGATCCAGTTTATAAAGAATCATAGTCTGCACTAAAGGTAAAACTTTTGCCAGCAGGGTAGTATTTAAAATGATCAGAAATTACATCGGTGTATTTAAGAGAGATCAGAAATTAAATTGAGGGGCTGCTTGATAAACAGGACAATCAAAAGATGTTTATCAACAAAACCTGATAATTCTCAGGGGCTGGGAACCTCTTCCTGAGATAATTGTGTGAATTACATGTCTGATACTAATCACGAGAATACTATTTGCTACAGAGAAAGCAATAGAATGATGTTCAAAAAATTTATGATGGGTATTTCATGTCAGTCAAAAGATGAAGGACCAAGAGCTGGAGCTAAACTCAAATAAATAGGCAAATTACTGTACATACAGTAAAAAAAAAATCAATACAGTGGCCATTGCAACTTGATAATGGTCCAGAACAATTGAAATGGCATAAGGTTCCTTTCCAAAGTGAGGTTTTTTTTGGTGAATTGTACTGCACATAGGAGTGCCACCTAAAATTGGTGCTACATGTGAAAACATGATGCCCAGGGTGAACAAACATCTTTTAATTTAGAATTAACCTAAAAAATATAATAAAATTATTTTACAATGGTCTTAAAGGCACAAAGTTTTGGGCACATTATAAAGAACAGAATATACCGTACATTACAAAAATGTTCACCAAGGATAACCCAATAAAGACACTGAATATTGTATTTCTTACCTTAAATTCTGAAGGAGGGGTGTTAATGTTGCAGTTTTATAACTGTAGTGTAAAGCACCCCTCTGGCAAGACAGTGATGGAGTGAATGATGACGAAAGTTTTTCTTTTTCGGGCCACCCTGCCTTGGTAGGAATCGGCCAATGTGTTAATAAAAATAAATAAATTCTGGTTATTGGTGCATGATAGGCTTGATGTCAGTAGAGGTTGCTGTTGCTCTACTGGGCCAAGGTGAATGGCAGGGAATTTTGGGAATGGTCCAGGGGTTCGTGAGCCGAGGTCAATGCATAATTACTGGAGCCTTCGGGTATTCTGTTACATGTCTCTGCTGTGTATTTTATCATGCAGTACTATATAGAGCTGACAGTAAGGCATCATTGATTAGTCCAGAATCTACTTCAGAGCAAAGCTTCTATATGTACCAGGGTCCCCTTAAGTGAGAATGTATGTAATTTTAGCACTTGCATAGAACTGTTGCAGTGTTAACTGATAATCACCAGATTCTTCTTCCTCATACTTTTTCTTTTATCTGACTCTCTTCTATCTGCGAATTGAGCTCCTCCAACATTTCCTCTGCAGTTCATGTCTTCTGACTCCATATCTTCAAAGCCCTCACCTGGCAATCTCCTTCTCAGGTGAACACTTTCCTGAGCCTGACTCTCTAATGAGACAAAAACCTGTGAAATTATTCACCACGCTAGGCCATAATTTTCCCCAGCCTGCATTTATTGATGATTTGGCACTTTATCAGATACAGTTTTGATGTGGGATATTGCATCTGCAGAGTTAAATTTACACCAAAATAGGCAATCTGGGCTATGAGTGTCCAATACTGCAAGTTTCTGAACCACCCTGTGCATGTTACCTTTGTTGGGTTTGAAGTTTTTTCCTGTTTCTGCAGCCCAGCCCTAGGCTAGGTTTGTTTGGTGCTTATCTGGTCAACTAGGCTGTTGTTAGTGGTCCGCTGGCCCACATATCCATCACGGCCTGGTCAAGGCGCCTAAATGTCTAAACTCCTCCATCCAGTGGTTTTATTAATTATGTCATACTTGGTGGTTAAAAAACTTCACATTTAGGTTCACATCCTACAAGAATTCGTGATGACTAGGGAAATTATCAAGAATGAAAAGCTTAAATCTGACATTCCTACTCTTCAGGTATAACTGGACTTTGGAAATAAAATGCTGTGTGAAACACTCAATAAACAAGGCCTCAGTCAACCATGCTGTTTAGTTAGAACACCACTCCAATTCTTGGAATGATAAACAAACAAACCCACACTGAAATTCACCTGCTGCATTATTTCACAGAAAATGAAATGATCTTTTGCTGCGCTGAATCCAGACGCACTTCTCTCTTGCTTACTCAGGTGTAGCCACCCTCATAATTACATTCATGGGTAGCACTAAACCCCTAGAGGTCATACAGGGCCTAGGGAAATGGAAGGCATTCAGCCTCAATTCAAAGAACTGAAGCATATGCACAACTCCTTAGATCAAGAGCCCCTCACCAGAATCAAGAAACCTCCCTTGAATGGAGACAACCATTCTCAGAAATAATTTCCTGCAGCTCAGCAGGAAAATTCCCCATAGCTTTGTGGTCAGCCAAGGAATTCTCACATCTAAACTTTCATATTATGAGCCAAATGTGCACCTTAAAATGACTAAACCATCTAGAACTGAACACATTCAGGCTTTCTGTCCTACTTTTCATAAGGTAATTAAGTGGGGCACTTCTTTGTTTGTTTTCTCCTGAATCCACTCATTTAGCATTCTCTCGGTCTTATTTAGTTGTATTTTCCTCTTTCCCACTTTTTCAGGTCATAGCCAGGGTTATTCATCACACAAGATGACCTTATCTTTCTCCTCACTGTCTCAAACTGAATTATGCAATTATTGATTCTCTCGCACCAAGGCACAGGCTGCTCCCATCACGTGTGTATCACCTTTTAATATGGCTATCACCTTAGTTTTCTTCAAGGGAGGTTCCTTGATGCTGGTGAGGGATTCTTGATCTCAGGAATAGGAACTGTGCTCCCCTTCCTTGGAGTGAACCTGAATGTCTCTCATTTCCCAAGGCTCTATATGACCCCTAGGGGTTTTATTAATAATAATAATAATTCACAAGACAGTTTCATGCTTTAAACAACTTCTTGGCACCTTCCGCATCACTAGCATTCCTTTTTTTTTAAGACACTGATCTCTAGACATGACAAGGGGTGATAAAAAAAATCTTTCTAGAAATGGAATGATAATACAGAGTAATGGTACAGCACGCATTCACGAGGTAACTGATGGTTTGGCGGTGGTGGTGGCATGGATAGGGCGGGGGATGTAAGCACCATACAGTGAAGCTAAATCTACCATAAAACAATTGAGGTCTGAGGTGCTTAGGAAAAGAAATATCCCACCTGTGCCAGAGAAATATCTAGCCCTTTACAGCAAAAATGGAAACAGATCACAAAAAAGTGAATTGTGAAGTGACGGAAACACAGTAGCTCGACACACAATAGGTGGTGGTATACTGCATATAGAAGTACAGTGGACCCTCTGTTTACGTACAGCTCCCAACTCGAACAATTATGTACTAAGTGTATTTTTGTAAGTGCTTTTGTAAGTGTATTTTTTGGGGTCTGAAACGACTAATCTAATTTACATTCGTCCTTATGGGAACAAATTCGTTCGGTAACGGCACTCGAACAGCATTCTGGAAAGAATTATCGACGAAAACCAAGGGTCCACTATACTCTAATTTTCATATCTTCCACACAACATACCTTCCCTTTTTATTAATAGATAATTTTTAAAATTTACACCGAGATTAGAATAGGTTATTTTAATAATAAAATGCGATATAAAAATGAGTTTTAATGATAAAATGATGATAATGTTGTATGATACATTAACTGAGATTTCCAGAAGACATTAAATTAAAGATCAAATTTATATTTCTAAGCTTATTAGAAAAAAGTGCCTGCATTCACCTACAGTATTTCTTGCACTGCACATTTGGTACATAAAAGGCTAATGGACTGTAAACCTAGTAATAAACTAAAAATTTACATGTGTATATGGGAATGTAAAGCTCAATATGCTTCACGCAAATTTTGAATTAGAAAGATTCTTATTTCAACATAATTGCATATTAAAATTTGAGCTAACACAGAATTCTTTCATCTGCAAATGTCCAAATCCAAGAAGAGAGACAGAACTTAAACAATTTAACATACAAATCTCTATATTACACTCTGAAAATATTTTTAAGTCTTCTCTTGAATATTAAAATCTTGTACAGATAAATTCTATCCAAAGACATCACAAAGCTTACCTTGCGTGTCACCATTGGCAGAATAGCCGCTGAAGAATTTATGTACCATACACCCACTTTCCATAATTTTATCTAGTATTCATCTACACGTGGGATGCTACTGGTGAACCTGTGTCATAGAAGGTGCTGGGGAATGAGCCGGACTTGCTCCTTGGGTCAACTGATGTAAGGCATGTTGACGAGCCCTCATCTCTGCAGCTTTCAGCTGTTCCAGATGAAACTGCTGACGTTCTTGCAACAACTGCTGACGCTGTAGTTCCAAGCTCTCTCGTTCCCTATCCATTATGGTCTCAAGTTCTTCAAAGTGACGTAATTTGATTTCAAGCTTTTTCATTTGAGTTTCAACCAGCAGTGCAACCAAAGATTTTATTTTTCTTTCTTCTACTGCAGCTAAATGTTTTGCTTTTACAGCAGCTGATCCCAGAGCAGCACTGGCTGCCTGTTGGACAGAAGCATCTTTGCGTAATCTCTCACGCTCTGCATCTAATTTCTTTTCTTCAGGACTTATTTCTTCTTTTCTTTCTTCTTTGGTTTCTCCCTTTTCATCCTTCCTCTCCTCTTCTCCACCATCCTTTTTCTCCTCTGCCTTTTTTTCATCTGATTTGTCAACTTCCATAGCTTCTTTTTTTTCTTTATCATCTTCATCTTTCTTTTCCTCTTCCTTCTTCTCACCATCCTTTTTAGCATCATCTTTCTTTTCTGTCTCTTCTTCTCCTTCCTTCTTTTCCTCTCCCTCTGGCTCAGTTCCAGCAATACCCGATTTAGCTAAGCCAGCAGTTGGATCCACCTTTCCTTCATTGGAGGCTGCATGATCAGCAACATTCTTAATGTGAGAATCAAGAAGAGCTGCAGGTACTTCATCTTTGATTCTGCAGAACTCATCCATGGCTGCCTTTGCAGCTGAAGCTGCAATTCGAGGATCAACCACTGAAGCGAGGAAGGCAACAGTGGACATAATAGGGTTACCAGATTTACTGAATGGGATAGGCTGGTATGCCAAAGGTCCTAATGTAGTTGGTGATGCTCCTGAACCAACTTCTGAGTCTTCCAAATACGGATCTTCAATGGGGAGACGGAGAAATTGAAGGATACACTCATCCTGTGTTCTTGTTCCTACGTGCTCACATACTTTGTTCCAGTCATCTTTGTACATCTGTAAATCAAGAACATTATGTGGTTATCAAAATTCCTTTCATATTTTATTTTGCTCACATAGGCAAATACAATGCTTGGAGCTATCATAGAGACTTGCATTAGAGATTTTATAGGCAGTGTGTACATATAAAACTGTAAAAGTTGATTACAAGTAATTTACATAGGATTCCATTTACAACACTCACTTCAAGAGCTTCTAGAAGAAGTAAAGTTTCTTGTTCTGTCCACTCACGGGCTTGGCTGGCTGCAGACTTATTTTTGAGAGCCCCAGTTTTCTTAGAATATTGGTCAAGCTTCAGACCAAAGTCAGTACCAATACTGAATTCTGTTTTTTTGTCTAAAGGCTTCTTGTCAAAATCCATCAGATGCTTTGCTGCAGATGGCTGATTAACCTGCAAAAATTAAAACAATACTGTACATGCAAAAAATGGTGCAGGAGTGCTAAAAAAAAAATCATCCTTCTAATCTAACCTAAAATCTTTCATTCCTTATACTTCCACCTTTTCTTACTGCCTTGCTATTTTCTACAACCAGTTTCATCTTCTCTCTTTACCAACCTACACTCCTAAAGAAATGTCAGTATTTTACTATAATTAGACTATTAGTAAAAAAAACATGTTTATAAACAAATGGCTATGAGCCGACAAATAGTGGCAACACTAAAAGGTTAACACTGGGATTTTACTGTTATGCTCAAATATACAGTGCTCGTCATTCAAGTATGCTGGGCGGAGGCACCCGGCACGCCCTGTTAGGCGTTTTGGCGAGACAAAAAGTTATATTGGCCTGGTAACTTGCAGCAGGATGTCTCAGGATTCCTTAATGCTACTGGCTGCATCCAAAGTGCCTTCTAGGCTTGTGTGGTAGACAGATTTGTGTCTGAGGTCTCCCTGTACTGTGTCTTGAAAGCCAAGTTTGTCAAAACATTTTTGGCTAAAGACGAATTATATGGGAAGAGTAAGTCACTAATAAATGAGATTATTGCACACATAACTGGATTAAGTAAGGTAGACCATCAAATGAAGGAAATAGTATAAGCCATCAGCATGTGTGAGCGTTCAGTGGGGACCTGATCACATCGGTTACTTAAGGACGGTGTTGATGACACCCACACCAAACGCACATCCAGGGAAGCCTAGAAAAATGTCCCCACTAATGTTAACTGTAATAATGTACCTAGAATTGCTCTGTTATTATTTGCTCGAATCTTTCACACAGTGTGGTTCAAAGATTTTTATGCAAGATGGTGCTCCTTGTCACACCACGAAATCTGTTGTTCAGAGGCTTCATGACAGTGACATACCCTTCTTTGATGACTGGCAAGGAAATTCCCCAGACTTGAACCCCATTGAGAGCCTGAGCTGCAGCAGAGAGATCTACTAGGAAAAGGGTATCAGCCCACTCCCATGGCTGGAGGTCACCTGAAGAATTTTTTTTAACCACTTCCTAGATGATTGATGGATACCCTAAAGCACAAGGGACGACCTATTTTGTGATCATGGTTTGGGGAGGAGGGGGAGGCGAGCACCATAAAAACACTCTTGCCTTTAAGCATTTAATGTTAGTGGTCACTAAAATTAGCTAAATCTGGTTAACTGACAGGTTAAATGTATCTTCCTGCATTTGTAGCCCTGCCTGGGGATTGGTTTTTCTATTGAATGTCTGTTCAACCAATCTTGTTACTGTTTGTGGCCCACTGGCACATACAGCCATAAGAGCCTGGTTGCATATGTAGAGAAATTAGCTAATGAATTTAAAAAAATAGGAGGGCAGGTTGTGTGTTACACACCAACTAAACTCTTCTACTTCCTCTTGCAGCTTTTCTTCTGAATTTCTCAATAGCATTTTTTTTTTTCAACAAGTCGGCCGTCTTCCACCGAGGCAGGGTGACCCAAAAAGAAAATACTTTCATCATTCAACACTTTCACCTCACTCATAAATAATCACTTCACTGTCTTTGCAGAGCTCAGATACGACAGTTTAGACGTCCCTCTAAACTGCCAACATCCCAAACCCCTCCTTTAAAGTGCAGGCACTGTACTTCCCATTTCCAAGACAAGTCCAGCTAACCGGTTTCCCTGAATCCCTTCACTAAATATTACCCTGCTCACACTCCAACAGCTTGTCAGGTCCCAAAAACCATTCGTCTCCATTCACTCCTATCTAACACACTCACGCACGCTTGCTGGAAGTCCAAGCCACTTGCCCACAAAACCTCCTTTACCCCTTCCCTTCAACCTTTTCGAGGATGACCCCTACCCCACCTTCCTTCCCCTACAGATTTATATGCTCTCCAAGTCATTCTACTTTGATCCATTCTCTCTAAATGACCAAACCACCTCAACAACCCCTCTTCAGCCCTCTGACTAATACTTTTAGTAACTTCACATCTCCTCCTAATTTCCACACTCTGAATTTTCTGTATAATATTTACACCACACATTGCGCTTAGACAGGACATCTCCACTGCCTCCAGCCGCCTCCTCGCTACAGTATTTACAACCCAAGCTTCACACCCACATAAGATTGTCAGTACCACTATACTTTCATCCATTCCCTTCTTTGCCTCCATGGATAACGTTTTTTGTCTCCACAGATACCTCAACGCACCACTCACCATTTTTACTTCATCAATTCCATGGTTAACCTCATCTTTCATAAACCCATCTGCTGACAAGTCAACTCCCAAATATCTGAAAACATTCAATTCTTCCATAATCCCTCTCTCCAATGTGATATCCAATTTTTCTTTATCTAAATCGTTTGATACCCTTATCACCTTACTCTTATCTATGTTCACTTTCAACTTTCTACCTTTACACACCCTCCTAAACTCATCCACTAACCTTTGCAACTTTTCTTTAGAATCTCCCATAAGCAAAGTATCATCAGCAAAAAGTAACTGTGTCAACTCCCATTTTGAACTTGATTCCCCATAATTTAATTCCACCCCTTTCCCCAGCACCCTAGCAATTACTTCTTTTACAACCCCATCTATAACTATATTAAACAACCATGGTGACATTACACATCCCTGTCTAAGACCTACTTTTACCGGGAAGTATTCTCCCTCTCTCCTACACACCCTAACCTGAGCCTCACCATCCTCATAAAAACTCTTTACAGCATTTAGTAACTTACTACCTATTCCATGCACTTGCAACATCTGCCACATTGCTCCCCTATCTACTCTTAAATGCAATGAAAACTTCCCTACCTTTATCTAAATAATGTTCACATATATGCTTCAATGTAAACACTTGATCTTCACATCCCCTACCCTCTCTAAAGCCTCCTTGCTCATCTGCAATCCTATTCTCTGTAATATTTACAATCTCTTTTGTCCCCCTTCCCTTTACATAAAGGAACTATACATGCTCTCTGCCAATCCCTAGGTACCTTCCCCTCTTTCATACATTTATTAAACAAAAATACCAACCACTCCAACACTATATCAACCCCCCCCCACCCTGCTTTTAACATTTCTGTCATGATCCTCTCAGTTCCAGCTGCTTTACCCCTTTCATTCTACGTAATGCCTCACGCACCTCCCCCACACTCACATCCTGCTCTTCTTCACTCCTAAAAGATGTTATACCTCTCTGGCCAGTGCATGAAATTACCGCCTCCCTTTCTTCATCGACATTTAAAATTTCCTCAAAACATTCCCGCCATCTACCCAATACCTCCAGTTCCTCTTCAACTAACTCCCCTACTCTGTTTTTAACTGACAAATCCAGTCGTTCCTTAGGTTTTCTTAACTTGTTTATCTCACTCCAAATTTTTTTCTTATTTTCAGCAAAATTTCTTGACAGTGCCTCTCCCACTCTATCATCTGCTCTCCTTTTGCACTCTCTCAACACTCTCTTCACTTTTCTTTTACTCTCCATATACTCTGCTCTTCTTATAACGATTCTGTTTTGTAAAAACCTCTCATCAGCTACCTTTTTCTCTTTTATCACACCCTTTACTTCATCATTCCACCAATCAATCCTCTTTCCTCCTGCACCCACCCTCTTATAGCCACAAATTTTTGCCCCGCATTCTAATACAGTGGTCCCTCGATTTTCGTTCACCTAAAAACTCGAACATTTATGTAAGTGTATTTTCATAAGTGCTTTTGCAAGTGTATTTATTTGGGGTCTGAAATAGACTAACCTACGTGACATTATTTCTTAAGGAAGTAAATTCGTTCGGTAATGGCACTTGAGCAGCATTCTGGAACGAATTTTCAGCGAAAACCGAGGGACAACTGTACTGCATTTTTAAAACTATCCCAACCCTCTTCAACCCCCCACTATTCATTCTTGCACTAGTCCACCTTTCTTCCAATAATTGCTTATATCTCACCCTAACTTCCTCCTCCCTTAGTTTATACACTTTCACCTCTCTTGCTTACTGTTGCCATTTTCCTTTTGTCTCATCTACCTCTTACTCTAACTGTAGCTATAACTAAATAATGATCCGATATATCCGTTGCCCCTCTATAAACATGTACATCCTGAAGCCTACCCATCAACCTTTTATCCACCAATACATAATCTAAGAAACTACTTTCATTACGTGTTATATCATACCTTTATGTACTTATTTATCCTCTTTTTCATAAAATATGTATTAATTACCAAACCTCTTTCTACACATATATCAATTAAAGGCTCCCATTTTCATTTATCCCTGGCACCCTAAATTTACCTACTACTCCCTCCACAACATTTTTACCCACTTTAGCATTGAGATCCCCAACCACAAGTATTCTCTCACTTGGTTCAAAACTCTCCATGCACACACTCAACATTTCCCCAAATCTCTCTCTCTCCTCTACACTTCTCTCTTCTCCAGGTGCATAAACACTTACTATAACCCACTTTTCACATCCAACCCTTATTTTACTCCACATAATCCTTGAATTTATACATTTATATTCCCTCTTTTCCTGCCATAACTTATCCTTCAACATTATTGCTACTCCTTTTTTAGCTCTAACTCTATTTGAAACCCCAGACCTAATCCCATTTATTTCTCCCCACTGAAACTCTCCTACCCCCTTCAGCTTTGTTTCACTTAAAGCCAAGACATCCAGCTTCTTCTCATTCATAACATCTACAATCATCTCTTTCTTATCATTCACACAACATCCATGCACATTCAAACATCCCACTTTGACGTTTTTTTTCTTTTTCCTTTTAGTAAGCTATACGGGAAAAGGGGTTACTAGCCCATTGTTCCCGGCATTTTAGTTGACTTTTACAACACGCATGGCTTATGGGGGAAAGATTCTTATTCCACTTCCCCATGGATATGAAAGGAAAACAATAAGAACAAGAACTATTAAGATAAAATCAAAGAAAACTTAGATGATTGTATACATAAACGTGTACATGTATGTGTAGTGTGACCTAAGTGTAAGTAGAAGTAGCAAGACGTACCTGAAATCTTGCATGTTTATGAGACAGAAAAAAGACACCAGCAATCCTACCATCATGTAAAAGAAATACAGGCTTCCTTTTTATACTCGCTCGGTAGAACGGTACCTTCCCGAATGGTTGCCATCTACCAACCTACTACCTATAATCTGTACATGTTTTAAAAATACAGTAAAGTGGACCCCCAGTTTTCGTAATTAATTCGTTCCAGAATGCTGTTCACGTGCCGTTACCAAATAAATCTGTTCCCATAAGGAATAATGTAAATTAGATTAGTCCTTTTAGACCCCCAAAAATACACTTACATAATTGTTTGAGTTTGAAGCAGTACGAAAACCGGGGGTCCACTGAAGGTATATTAAAGTAATCCAACACATATTACCAAATCTGAATCTATATATAGCATGCTTTGTAAGGGCTTTTTCTAGAATTATTTGCCACAAATAGACCCTAAACAGTCATCTGAATTATGATGTCAGCACATTTCAGGCATGACAGCCACTGAATGAATGATAGTTAATGTGTTTAATATTCTGGTTTTCCATACCTTAGTCAGAAATTTGTTAATGTGGTAAAGAAATAAGCTGATGACCTTCAAAGACACTGTTTATAAAAAATATAAGTACAAACCTTTGGAGGGTTGATGGACTGAAGTCCAGCAGGGGTGTCTGCCAAAACATGAAAATGAGAGGTTGGTGGAGGTCCCATTGGTGTAGGCCTGGCATCAGCATCAACCTAGAGAGATTACCATGCAAATCACTTGTTAATCTTGATACAATAGACCTACATGTCAAACATTAAAATACTTTTACATATTTTTAGCAGACTGACAAGCCAAAATCTCATACGAATTTGAACAGAAACTTTGGTTATTGATCACCATCTCAACCTTAACAAAGAGGGCAATGTGTGGTGTGAATATTATAGAGAGAAATCAGAAGAGTGGAGTTACCAAAAGTATTATTCAGAGAGATGAAAGGTTGTTGAGGTAGTTTGGATATTTAGAAAGGATGGAGGAAAAATAGGATGAATAGGAAGGCATATAAAACTTGGGGTGGAGGGAAGGAGTAGGGGCCATCCTAGGCAAGGTTGCAGAGAAAAAGTAAAGGAGGTTTTGTGTGCTAGGGGCTTGGACATTGAACAGGCTTGTGTGAGCATGTTAGAAAGAAGTGGAAGCAAGTGGTTTTTATAATCTGAAATGCTGTTGAGTGTGAGCAAGGTAGCATTTATGAAAGGCTTCAGGGAAACTGGTTAGCTGGAGGTGGGAAGTACAGTGTCTGCACTCTGAAGGAGGAGTGTGGATTTTGCAGTGTAGAGGATCATCTGAACTGTGATGTCGACGCCCTTCTGGCAATACAGTGATTGAACAAGTGATAGTGTAGGTGTTTTCTTCTCGTCAGATCACCCTACCTCAGTGGAAGATGGCCGGAGTTTTAAAACAAAATTGTTTCAAGTCTTCCTTGCTCTGAGAGTCTCCCTCCCTCAAGTGTCTTATTTAACCCTTTGATTGTTTCGGTCGTATATATACGTCTTACGAGCCAATGTCTTTGAGGTATAAATACATATAAATTCTAGCGGCTTCAAATCAAGCGGGAGAAAGCTGGTAGGCCCACATGTGACAGAATGGGTCTGCTTGATGGGTGTGCGCAGTATGAAAAAATTAGGGGACTCAGTGGTGCATTGTGGGAATGCCATTTCAGTAGTCCTTGTTCACCATGCCTCACGGTAAGAAGTACCTTACTCCCCGGCGAATTGGAGGTCTTCTCTTCCCAAGTGATAGTTCTAATAGCGATGGAAATGCCAGTGAATGTGAATTTCATGGTTTTCAGGAGGGTGTGACCGAAAGCAGTGCCCAGGATAACGTAATTAGTGATGAAAAGCCAGATGACCCACAACCTTCCATCTCTGGTGCTGGGCCATCTCATTCACGTTCACCTGTACCAGGAGGAAAGAGGAAACTATTTCCCCGTGTACAGGACTCTGATGTGAACAGTGAAAGTGATAGTGATTTCCAAGCTATTGAAAGCAGTTCGAGTTGTGACAGTGAGGGGGAATATTCTCCAGTGAAGCGGCAGTATGTATGATGCAGCATGCGTTCTGGTAGTGTGCCATATGCCATTCCAAGGAAAAGGAGTAAATCTCGGAGTACATCCCGTGGCCCTACACCACGAACTGATAGTGAAGATGACGATGATATTGTTACAATGGGGATGCGTAATGTGCGTGGGGCAGCAGGTGGCAGTGGTGGTGGTGGTGGTGTTACCAGTGGAATGAGTCATGCGGCACCAGCAGCGGGCCACGCTGCTACCCATGCTGCTAACTCAGCACAGCCACAACCAGCCTCAACAACCCCCACACTCCCACAACCTGCACACCCACAATCTGCAAAACCACAACCACCTGTCAATATCCAGTACCCACCAGCAGACCGCATCTGGGATTGGCAGCAAGGTGCCAATTTTGTTCCCAATCCCTATCACTTTGATGAAACACAAGGTGGAATACGGCATCGTGTACACTTGGGAACAATGCCACTGAACTGGAATGCTTTCAGTTATTCTTCGATGAACCCCTGATGGACATTATTATCAGGCAAAGTAACACATACAGTGGACCCTCGGTTAACGAAAGGTCCCGTTAACGAAAGCTTCGGAAAACGAAAGCTTTTTTCGTAATCGGTTAGCGAAAAATTCCTCGGTTACCGAAAGGTATTAGACGTGTCCGCCTGCTCCGCGCAAGCGCAGGACGCCAGTGAAGCGTTGTTTACCATTGAGAGAACATTACCTAGCGTGCTTTTTCAAAGATTCACAATATATTTGGTGTCTTTTAGGGTGGTTTAGTGATTGTCACTGTGAAATAAGTCACCATGGGTCCAAAGAAGCTTCCTAGTGGCACCCCAGTGGTAGCAGGCATGCAGGGAGTGTAGCATTCATGCAGAGAGAGTAGCATTCATGCAGGGAGTGTAGCATTCATGCAGGGAGTGTAGCATTCATGCAGGGAGTGTAGCATTCATGCAGGGAGTGTAGCATTCATGCAGGGAGTGTAGCATTCATGCAGGGAGTGTAGCATTCATGCAGGGAGTGTAGCATTCATGCAGGGAGTGTAGCATTCATGCAGGAGTGTAGCATTCATGCAGGGAGTGTAGCATTCATGCAGGGAGTGTAGCATTCATGCAGGGAGTGTAGCATTCATGCAGGAGTGTAGCATTCATGCAGGGAGTGTAGCAGGCATGCAGGAGTGTAGCAGGCATGCAGGGAGTGTAGCAGGCATGCAGGGAGTGTAGCAGGCATGCAGGGAGTGTAGCAGGCATGCAGGGAGTGTAGCAGGCATGCAGGGAGTGTAGCAGGCATGCAGGGAGTGTAGCAGGCATGCAGGGAGTGTAGCAGGCATGCAGGGAGTGTAGCAGGCATGCAGGGAGTGTAGCAGGCATGCAGGGAGTGTAGCAGGCATGCAGGGAGTGTAGCAGGCATGCAGGGAGTGTAGCAGGCATGCAGGGAGTGTAGCAGGCATGCAGGGAGTGTAGCAGGCATGCAGGGAGTGTAGCAGGCATGCAGGGAGTGTTGCAGGCATGCAGGGAGTGTTGCAGGCATGCAGGGAGTGTAGCAGGCATGCAGGGAGTGTAGCAGGCATGCAGGGAGTGTAGCAGGCATGCAGGGAGTGTAGCAGGCATGCAGGGAGTGTAGCAGGCATGCAGGGAGTGTAGCAGGCATGCAGGGAGTGTAGCAGGCATGCAGGGAGTGTAGCAGGCATGCAGGGAGTGTAGCAGGCATGCAGGGAGTGTAGCAGGCATGCAGGGAGTGTAGCAGGCATGCAGGGAGTGTAGCAGGCATGCAGGGAGTGTAGCAGGCATGCAGGGAGTGTAGCAGGCATGCAGGGAGTGTAGCAGGCATGCAGGAGTGTAGCAGGCATGCAGGAGTGTAGCAGGCATGCAGGGAGTGTAGCAGGCATGCAGGGAGTGTAGCAGGCATGCAGGGAGTGTAGCAGGCATGCAGGGAGTGTAGCAGGCATGCAGGGAGTGTAGCAGGCATGCAGGGAGTGTAGCAGGCATGCAGGGAGTGTAGCAGGCATGCAGGAGGACAGGCATGCAGAGTGTAGCAGGCATGCATTAAGAAAAGAAGGAAGTAACCCCAGAGAGGTACTTGTTACCTGAAGTCCTTTGGAGGGATTCCCCTTCCAACCATTAACACCCTGCCCCTGTCAGCAACTCTACCTTCCAGATGCCTGCAACTCTTCAATAAAGGTAAGTAAATGTTATTGTTTTGTTTTTGAGTGATTATTTTTTGTGGAACAATTAATTGTATTTACATTATTTCTTATGGGAAATAAGGTTTCAGATAACGAAAGATTCAGATTAAGTAATAGCTCCTGGACCGGATTAATTTCGTTAACCGAGGGTCCACTGTACTTTGAATACAACATGGTTAACACAATTGTTTCACCAAGATCACGCCTACACAAGTGGAAGGAAAACAACTGTGGCAGAGATGTATCTGTTCTTTGCCATAACAATGCTTATGCCACGTGTGTATAAGCACACACAGTCACCACATACTGGTCAACAGACCGCCTGATTTCAACCCTACCTTTCAGTGACATTATACCAGTGTATCGATTTCTGCTACTGTTACGTATGCTACACTTCTCAGACAAAACAAGGCCTGACAAAAACGACAGGTTATATAAGATCAGGAATGTGTTTATGTACCTGAAACAAAAGTGCTGTATGTATTTTTATCCCTTCAGGAAGCTTGTTATTGATGAGTCTTTGATTTTGTTCAAAGCCAGACTGTCGTTCAAGCAGTATACGTATACCAAGCAAGAGGAAACGCTTTGGTATAAAGTTATTTGTACTGTGTGATTGCAAAAGTGGTCTGGTTTTGGATATAATTGTGTACACTGGCAGTAATACATTGCAAGATACCAGGAAGTTATTGGGTATCTCTGGTGATGTGGTTAGAACAATGATGGAACCATATCTTGATAAGGGGCATATATTATACTGTATACTGATAAATGGTACACAAGCCCCATACTCAGTGATTTCTTGTGAGTGAACATGACAGACGTGTGTGGCACAGTGCGTGGAAATCGTAAGTATATGCCTAGGTTCGACGCAGGCACTCGTAGAGGTGAGGTGCAGGCATTTGCTGCCAATGACATCATGGCATTTCGGTGGCATGATAAACGTGATGTCACATTGTTGACATGAGTTCACCGACATGAAATGGCAGACACTGACAGGCAGAATAGAGAGACCAATGAACCCATTCTAAAACCTGCAGCTGTGATGGACTACAACCTCAATATGTGCTTATTGGACAAATGTGACATGTAGATTGGGTGGGTTTGCTGATTGTGTTCGCAAGTGTTATAAGTGGTACATAAAATTCTTTTTCCATCTTCTTGATATTTCCATGCTGAATGCTTATAATATGTATAGGCTGAAGACCAACAACAAACCCAAATATGGTAAATTTTGTTTGTCAGTTGTCAGACAAATAATATTCAAGTACCAAGGAACAACACCTGCAATTAGACCAGCACCCACGAAATTATCAACACATGCCCTCTCGTCTGAGGCCTAGTGATCACTACCCCAAACAATGCTTCCTACTACTTTCAAGAAAACTGCTCAGAAGAGGTGTTATGTCTGTGCATATACCACAAAACGCCCACAAAAACGCAGACACACTCATTTTATGTGAGGAGTGTAAAATACCACTGTGCATATACCCATGTTTCAAAGAATTCCACAAGCTGCAGCAGTTCTAGGAAAGTGTCCTGTGACTGTACATTTGCATATATATTATAGAACAATAGTAATAAAAAAAAATTTGTATTGTTTGTGTAAACAAGTTTTGTAAACAATATATTGATAATAATGTTTTTGCACTTATTGTGTTGCATACAAAGAGTGTATATATGTACATTGCACCTTACTTTGGTCTCACAGGTCACACAAGTTTCCTGAAAAAATAAAATAGTGGAAAAAACAAGAAACCTTCGAATGGGAGTAAAAAAATTTTACCGGGTGAGCAGCATTCGCTGCTGTTGCCATACACGACTCATTTTCTGCCAACTTTATGCCTCTATATTTCAGTAAGTACTTATCGCAATATTTTGCGACACAGGGAGACACTAGGATTTGGGGTTGCGACAGTCAAAGGGTTAATGTTGAATCTTCCTCACACATTTCAGAGCAACATTTATATGGATCATAATGGATGAAGTTTACAGAGCTAAACAGTCCCAATAATAGCTTGTTTGGCAACATGTCTTTTCTTCAGCAATTTTCATGTGTTACAGACATTAGTAAAAGCAGAAATTTGAAATGTAGCTACTAATGATTCTAAATCTCACTGAATATAAAGAATGCTCATTTAGTGTAGTCAATGAAGCAGGGCACAAGTTACATGGCATAAAAACCAAATACTGAAAGTAGACAGAAAAGTGAAACACAAGGTCTGAAACTGAAGAGACTCCAAGAAACTTAAAAATGGGTAAATGTATATAAGAAAAACATTTCATTGATAAATGCCCTCTTAGGCGCGAACGTGCATGCACACACGCATGCGCACACACGAAGCAGTATCGTTAAATAGTGCTCCCAGGATTTAGCTTTCTAGTGGCTGTCCTAAGATATTATTAGCGATCATCCAGTGTAGTGATAAGGTCATAAACGAGTGATAAAGTAAATAATGAAAAAAAACAAATTAGTCAAACCCCAGCAGTTGGTGTTGTGACTGCAGTTATGACCATAATACTAAAGAAAAAAGAGTGAATACCAAGTATTAATAAAAAAAAAAAAAAAACTTGAATGAATGATAAAAGCTACGGAGGGAGTTACAAACTGAAGGAGTTCATAGAAGCCACCACCAGGAGCCTCCATTGCTGTGCAGACAATGTCACTTGCCTGTGTGTGGCCGCAATTTTGGTTGGTGTCTAAAGTGTCACAGTGTCTTGCCCTGCTGGTTGTATGCTATACCATCACTCTCTCCCTAACTTTTAGTGCCAGGAGATAGATAGGGGTAGCCCTGACAATATTTAGTAAGTTATCTAAAAATCTTTAGAAGAGTGAGTAGCCTAGTGACCCCCCCCTTTTTTCTTAAAGAACGACAAGCTAGTACACACGCACGCACACACAAACACACACATGCATATACTACAGGCCTAGTGTCTAATCAACATGTGCCTAGGACAAAATGGTAACTGTAAGAAGGCATTTGACACAGTTCCACACAAGAGATTAGTGCAAAAGCTGGAGGACCAGGCAGGGATAACAGGGAAGGCCCTCCAACGGATCAGGGAATACCTGTCAGGAAGACAGCAGCGAGTCATGGTACGTGGCGAGGTGTCAGAGTGGGCGCCTGTGACGAGTGGGGTTCCACAGGGGTCAGTCCTAGGACCAGTGCTGTTTCTGGTATTTGTGAACGACATGACGGAAGGAATAGCCTCCGAAGTGTCCCTGTTTGCAGATGATGTGAAGTTGATGAGAAGAATTCAATCTGACGAGGACCAGGCAGAACTACAAAGGGATCTGGACAGGCTGCAGGCCTGGTCCAGCAATTGGCTCCTGGAGTTCAACCCCACCAAGTGCAAAGTCATGAAGATTGGGGAAGGGCAAAGGAGACCGCAGACTGAGTACAGTCTAGGGGGCCAGACACTACAAACCTCACTCAAGGAAAAAAATCTTGGGGTGAGTATAACACCAGGCACATCTACTGAGGCACACATCAACCAAATAACTGCTGCAGCATACGGGCGCCTAGCAAACCTAAGAACAGCATTCCGACATCTTAAGTAATATTTTATAACCTTGTACACTGTGTACGTTAGGCCCATATTGGAGTATACCCTTTTTTCTGCCCTAAAAGATACTTGAGCCTATTATTCATCCATTTTGGGTCATTTCTACTTGATCTAATTTCTTTATACGGGATAAATGTTCTTTGGGCAGCCTGTATAGTGTTAAGAAAACTGTCATATTGATACAGTGGACCCCCGGCTAACGTTCATTCCAGATAACGTTTTTTTCGGCTAAAGGTTGCTTTTTACGTTCAATATTTTTTTCGGCTAGCGTTATTTATTCAGCTAACGTTACGTACCAGACCTGTCTGCCCGCTCTGGGCTTGCGCACCTCCTCCCAGGACGCCAGTCCAGCGTTGTTTACACTTGAGTGAACAATACCCAGCGCGCTCTTTCAAGCATTCACAATACATTTGGTGTCTTTTTTGGTGATTTAGTGACTGTCACTGTGAAATAAGTCACCATGGGTCCAAAGAAGCTTCCTAGTGGCACCTCTGTGCTAAAGAGAGTGAGGAACACCATCGAAAGGAAGAAGGAGATTGTTGAAAAATATGAGAGTGGCGTACGTGTGGGTGAGCTTGTCAGGATGTACAACAAAAACACAGTTTAGGAGGCATGCAGGGAGTGTAGCAGGCATGCAGGGAGTGTAGCAGGCATGCAGGGAGTGTAGCAGTCATGCAAGGAGTGTAGCAGGCATGCAGGGAGTGTAGCAGGCATGCAAGGAGTGTTGCAGGCATGCAGGGAATGTAGCAGGCATACAGGGAGTGTAGCAGGCATGCAAGGAGTGTAGCAGGCATACAGGGAGTGTAGCAGGCATGCAGGGAGTGTAGCAGGCATGCAAGGGGTGTAGCAGGCATGCAGGGAGTGTAGCAGGCATGCAAGGAGTGTAGCAGGCATGCAAGGAGTGTAGCAGGCATGCAGGGAGTGTAGCAGGCATGCAAGGAGTGTAGCAGGCATGCAGGGAGTGTAGCAGGCAAGCAGGGAGTGTAGCAGGCATGCAGGGAGTGTTGCAGGCATACAGGGAGTGTAGCAGGCATACAGGGAGTGTAGCAGGCATGCAAGGAGTGTAGCAGGCATGCAGGGAGTGTAACAGGCATGAAAGGAGTGTAGCAAGCATACAGGGAGTGTAGCAGTAGTGCAGGGAGTGAGGATTCCCCTTCCAAACACTAAGCCCTGCCCCTGTCCTCCCTATCTTCCAGATGCCAGCATGTCTCTTCAATAAAGGTAAGTAAATGTTATTTTAAATGTTTATTTCATTATTTATTTATAAATTTTAAATTGTATGTAGTATTTATGTGTGTTTTCTGTATGTAAAACTATAGTTATTCTTTAAAAAAAAAAATTTTTTTGTGAATATTTTTGGATATCAGGAACGGATTAATTGTATTTACATTATTTCTTATGGGAAATAAGGCTTCGGATAACGTTTTTTTCGGCTAAAGCTCTAGCTCCTGGAACGGATTAAGAACGTTAGCCGAGGGTCCACTGTACCTCTCTTCGTTACCCCAGTCCACAGTTGATAAGTGTTCTCTAAGTCCATTATAATCTGCTAAGCGAAAATCTGGGACCGTTACTGAATTATCCCTACTATCATACATCCATTCAATGCTAAAGGTAATTGACTTGTGGTCGCTTGAGCCGAGTTCCTCTGTAATTTCTAAATTATTAACAAGGGTTTCCTTGCTTGCCAGAACCAAGTCAAGTAGGTTATTTCCCCTTGTAGGTTCTGTTACAAACTGCTTCAAAAAGCAATCCTGAACTACTTCTAAAAAGTCGGTAGATTCTAAATTCCCTGTCAAGAAATTCCAATCAATCTGACTAAAGTTAAAGTCCACTAGAATTACTACGTTATCGTGCCTTGTGGCCTTAACAATTTCCTCCCAAAGTAGTCTCCCTTGTTCTGTATCTAAGTTTGGAGGACGGTAAATCACGCCTAAAATCAATTTTTCACACCCCTCTGAAAATTCTATCCAGGACCTGCCTAGTATGGGCCAGCAGGCCTGCTGCAGTGTTCCTCCTTTCTTATGTTCTTATGTTCATCCCACTAACAGAATATTTGCTCAACCCAATTTTCAATGCTCCCCAAGCAATAAGCTTTGATAATTCTACAGTGATCCCTCATGTTTCGGTGATTCCGTATATCGATGATTTAGTGTTTCGAGCGCTTTTTTCGGTCAATGTTTCCCTCGTGTATCGGTCCGTACCAGACCTGTCCGCCTGCCTGCGTTTGCGCGCCTCGCCGCACAGGACGCCAGTCTAGCATTGTTTACCATTGAGAGAACATTACCCAGCTCGCTCTTTTAAACATTCACAATACTTTTGTTGTGTTTATTGCTGGTTCAGTGATTGTCACTGTGAAATAAGTCACCATGGGTCCAAAGAAGCTTCCTAGTGGCACCCCTGTGGTAAAGAAAGTGAGGAACACCATCGAAGTCAAGAAGGAGATTGTAGAAAAATATGAGAGTGGTGTACGTGTGAGTGAGCTTGCCAGGATGTACAACAAAAACACATCTACTATCACCTCTATCCTGGCAAAGAGAAAAGAAATCAAGGAAGCTAATGTTGCAAAAGGGGTTGATATGTTAACAAAAAATAAATAAAAAACAGTGGATGAGGTTGAGAAGTTGTTGGGGGTGTGGATCAATGAAAAACAGATAGCGGGTGATAGTATTTCCACAGCGATAATTTGTGAAAAGGCAAGGCAGTTGCACACAGATCTTGTCAAGACAATGCCTGGAACCAGTGCTGAGGCGAGTGATTTTAAAGCCAGCAAAGGCTGGTTTGAGAGGTTTAAGAAACATAGTGGCATACACAGTGTTGTGAGGCATGGTGAGGCAGCCAGCTCAGACAAACGTGCAGCTGAAAAATTTGTGCAGGAATTCCAGGGGTTCGTAGACACTGAAAAATTTGAACCCCAACAAGTGTTTGTGATGAAACAGGCCTGTTTTGGAAGAAAATGCCAAACAGGACCTTCATTACTCAGGAGAAAAAGGCACTGCCAGGACACAAGCCTATGAAAGACAGGCTAACTCTCATGTTGTGTGGTAACACTAGTGGTGATTGTAAAGTGAAGCCTTTACTGGTGTATAACTCAGAAAATCCCAGAGCCTTCAAGAAACAACATGTTAACAAGAATAAACTGTGTACACTGGAAGGCTAACACCAAGGCATGGGTCACTAGGGAAATTTTTGTGGAATGGTTCACTGGAGTGTTTGGCCCTAGTGTGAAGAAATACCTCCTGTAAAAGAAATTGCGACTCAAGTGCTTCCTGCTACTAGACAATGCTTCTGCTCATCCTCACAACTTGAAAGACTATTTGTCTGAGGACCTCAGTTTCATCACAGTGAAGTTCTTGCCTCCTAACACCACTCCTCTCATCCAGCCCATGGACCAGCAGGTCATTTTTAACTTCAAAAAACTGTACACCAAAGCAGTGTTTGAAAAGTGCTTTCAAGTGACCTCGGACACTTAGTTGACCCTAAGAGAGTTCTGGAAAGATCACTTCAATATCGTCCATTGCATACGCCTTATAGGTAAGGCTTGGGAGGGAGTGACTTCCAGGACTTTGAACTCTGCTTGGAGACCATTGTGGCCAGGTTGTGTCCAACAGAGGGATTTTGAAGAATTTGAGGCTGACCCTGACGACTCTGTGCCTGTTGTGGACTCTATTGTGGAATTGGGCAAGTCCCTGGGGTTGGAGTTGAGTTGTGAGGATGTGGAAGAGTTGGTTGAGGAGCACAGGGTAGACCTAACCACTGAAGAGCTGAAAGAGCTTCATCAGGAACAGCAATAGACGACATTTAAGGAAATTGATTCACAGGAGGCGGAAGATAGACTGGAGGTGCCTTCTTCAGAGATTAAGGAAATTTGTTCTATGTGAACTAAGGTGCAAACATTCGTTGAAAAACACCACCCTGAGCAAGCTGAAGCAAGCCACATCTGCAACATGTTCAGTGACAGAAACAGAGGACTCTGGACAGTTATTTTTCGAGGCAGGGATCCAGTGACTCTCAAGCTGGTCCTAGTGGCATTAAAAGAAAAAGAAAGGAAGTAACCCCAGAGAGGGACTTGTTACCTGAAGTCCTTATGGAGGGGGATTCCCCTTCCAAACACTAACCCCTCAACCTGTCCTCATCCCTATCTTCCAGATGCCAGCAACTCTCTTCAATAAAGGTAAGTAAATGTTATTTATTATTATGCTATTTATTTTTTAGTTATTTAGTTAGTTCGTGTATGTAAAAGTATATAGTTAATCTTTACAAATTTAATTTTTTGTGAATATTTTTGGGTGTCTGGAACGGATTAATTGTATTTACATTATTTCTTATGGGAAATAAGGTTTCGAGTTTTGAGTAATTCGAGTTAAGGTCTAGCTCCTGGAACGGATTATGACCGATAGTCGAGGGACCACTGTATTTACTCATGTGCAAGTCCCACTCAAATCCAACCCCTCTCACTCATGAATTTATTCAACCTAAATTTGAAACTACCCAAGGTCCTAGCTTCAATAACCCTACTAGGCAGATGTTCCACTCATCAACTACCCTATTTCCAAACCAATACTTTCCTATATCCTTTCTAAATCTAAACTTATCTAATTTGAATCCATTATTGTCTGTTCTCTCAGAGAGATATCCTCAAGACCTTATTTATATCCCCTTTGTTAATACCCTTTTTCCACTTGTATACCTCGATCATGTCTCCCCTCATTCTTCGTCTTACAAGTGAATGTAATTTAAGGGCCTTCAATCTTTCTTCATACGGAAGATTTCTAATGCTATTTATTAATTTAGTCACTCTACGCTGAATGTTTTCTAACGAATTAATATCTATTCTGTAATATGGAGACCAGAACTAAGCTGCGTAATCTAGGTGAGGCCTTACTAATGATGTATAAAGCTGTAATATAACCTCTGGACTTCTGTTGCTTACACTTCTTGATACAAATCCCAGTAATCTGTTAGCCTTATTACGTACGCTTAGGCATTGCTGTCTTGGTTTAAGGTTGCTGCTTACCATAACCCCCAAGTCCTTTTCGCAATCTGTATGGCTAAGTTCTACGTTATTTAACTTAGAAGTGCTTGGGTTATGGACACTCCCGAGCTTCAGAACCTTGCATTTATCTACATTGAATTGCATCTGCCACTTTTCTGACCAGGAATTGAGTTTGTCTAAATCCTCCTGAAGTTCCCTGACATCTACGTTTGAATCAATTATCCTACCTATCTTCGTGTCATCGGCGAATTTGCTCATATTACTAGTAATTCCCTCATCAAGGTCATTGATATATATTATAAACAACAACGGGCCCAAGACTGATCTCAGTGGAACGCCACTTGTTACAGACCCCCACTCGGATTTAACCCCATTTATGCATACTCTCTGCTTCCTATTAGTGAGCCATGACTCGATCCACGACAGCACTTTTCCCCCAATGCCATGAGCTGCTACTTTCTTTAATAGTCTCTGGTGTGGTACTCTATCAAGAGCCTTACTAAAATCTAAATAAACAATATCAAATTCTTTATCGTGATCAACAGCCTCAAAAGCTTTACTGAAGGTGGTTAATAAGTTAGATAGGCAGGAACGGCCCCTCGTGAATTCATGCTGAGTATCATTAATCAAATTATGGTTATCTAGATGGCTTCTTATAATATCAGCTATAATTGACTAGTAATTTGCCTACAATTGAGGTCAGGCTTATTGGGTGGTAATTTGATGGTAGTGACTTGTCCCCAAAACATTTCTTCACTAAAGATTCCCATATGTTGCATAAGTGTCTCAATTTTCACCTTGTAGAGTTAACAGTGGAGAATGCAGCAACATGAGAACAGCGAGAGAAGCCAAACTTCAAAAAAGGGGACTACATAGGAATGAGAAGTTTCCTGCATGAAGTGCAGTGGGAAAGAGAACTAGAAGGAAAGACAGTAAATGAAATGATGGAACTAGTAACCACTAAGTGCAGGGAGGAAGAGGAGAAGTTCATACCATAGGGTAACAGAAAAATGGTAAAACCAGTGAGCCCATGGTTTAACTGCAGGTGTAAAGAGGCCAAAGCCAAGTTTGCTAGAGCATGGAAAAGGTATAGAAGGCAAAGGACTCAAGAAAACAAGGAGTTGACCAGAAGAACCAGAAACAAATATGCTGGGATAAGGAGAGAGGCCCAGAAGCAATACGAGAACGACATAGCATCAAAAGCCAAATCTGAACCAAAGTTGTTATACAGTCACATTAGGAGAAAAACAACAGTCAAAGACCAGGTAATCAGGCTGAGGAAAGAAGGAGAGGAGCTCACAAAGAATCACCAGGAAATATGTGATGAACTAAACACAAGATTTAGAGAAGTATTCACAATAAAGACAAGAATGCTTCCAGCAAACCGTGGAGGTAGGGTGCACCAGCAGGTGCTGGACACAATACACATAACCAAGGTAGAGGTGAAGAAACTGCTAGGTGAACTAGATACCTCAAAGGCAGTGGGCCCAGATAACATATCGCCATGGATACTGAGAGAGGGAGCAGAGGAACTGTGTGTGCCACTACCAGCAATCTTCAGTAAATCTATCGAAACTGGGCAACTGCCTGAGGCATGGAAGACTGCAAATGTAGTTCCAATTTTTAAAAAATAAGGCAGACAGGCAGCGTTAAACTAGACTAGTGTCACTGACTTGTATAGTATGTAAAGACATGGAAAAGATCATCAGGAGAAAAGTGGTGGAACACATTGAAAAAATTGGGCTCATACATGACAATCAGCACGGCTTCAGAGATGGGAAATCTTGTGTCACAAATCTACTTGAGTTCTACGATAAGGTAACAGAAGTAAGACAGGAGAGAGAGGGATGGGTAGATTGCATCTTTTTGGACTGCAAGAAGGCTTTTGACACAGTACCACACAAGAGACTGGTGCAAAAATTTGAGGAGCAGGCAGGAATAATATGGAAAGTACTGCAATGCATCAGGGAATACCTGACAGGAAGGAAACAACGAGTGTTGGTATGTCATGAAGTGTCAGAGTGGGAGCATGTGTCGAATGGGGTTCCACAAGGGTCAGTCCTAGGTCCGGTGCTGTTTCTTGTATACGTGAATGACATGATGGAAGGAATAGATTCAGAAGTGTCACTGTTCGCTGATGATGTGAAACTGATGAGGAGAATACAAGTGGACGAAGATCAGTTAAGATTACAGTGGACCCTCGCTATTCGAACACTCCAAACTCGCCCTTTTGTGTAAGTTTATTATTGTAAGTGCTTTTATAAGTGTATTTTTGGGGGTCTGAAATGGACTAATCTAATTTACATCATTCCTTATGGGAATAAATTCGTTTGGTAACAGCACTTGAACAGCAGTCTGGAATGAAGAATGTTCGAATAGCGAGGGTCCACTGTATAAGGGGATCTGGACAGACTACAAGTCTGGTCCAACAAATGGCTCCTGGAGTTTAACCCCAGTAAGTGTAAGGTCATGAAGACTGGGGAAGGACACATAAGACCACAGACAGCATACAGGTTAGGGAATCAAAGGCTGCAAACGTCGCTTAAAGAAAAGGATCTTGGGGTAAGCATTATAACGAACATGTCTTCTGAGGCACACATCAATCAAATAACTGCTGCATCATATGGGTGCTTGGCAAACCTGAGATTAGCATTTAGACATCTGAGTAAGGAGTCATTCACAACACTGTACACCGTGTATGTCAGGCCTATATTGGAGTATGCAGCACCAGTATGGAACCCTCACCTAGTCAAACACGTCACAAAATTGGAGAAAGTGCAAAAATTTGCAACACAATTAGTCCTGGAACTGAGAGGTATGTCTTATGAGGAGAGGTTAAGGGAACTCAAAATGATGACACTAGAAGATAGGAGGAACAGGGGTCACAAGATAACAACGTATAAAATAATGAGAGGAACTGACAAGGTGGACAGGGCTCGAATGTTTCAGAGATGGGATACAGGAACAAGGGGCCACAATTGGAAGCTGGAAACCCAGATGAGTCATAGAGATGTTAGAGTTGTCAAGAAGTGGAATAATCTGGAGAGTGAAGTAGTGGAAGCAAGTTCCATACATAGCTTTAAGAAGAGGTATGATAAAGTTCATGGAGCAGGGAGAGAGTGAATTAGTATCGACAAGTAAAGAGGCGGGGCCAGGATCTATGAATCGACCCCTGCAACCACATATAGGTGAGTACACTCACGCATGCATGCACGCACACACACACAGTGGTACCTTGATTTGTGTTTAATTGTTCTGTGACTGAGCTCGTAACTCAATTTGCTCATAGTATATTAAATCAATTTTCCTCATTGAAATTAATTGAAATGCCATTAATCCATTCCAGCCCCCCAAAAAACCATCCCAGGGGCAGGAGAAAATACTTCAATATAACCTTAATATCAACTCTACAACTTATTTATATATCAGAATTGATCTAATATGACATAATAAACACTATAAGAAACATAGAAACATGATATATACTCTAGAATGAATAAAATAGGCCATAATATGGAGTGTGTTCAGGACCAGTCCGAGCATATAAAATCATTACTGCTCCTTCCTATAATGTGTTCTTTGGTCCTGGGTAAGAGAAAACAAGAGTTTTTGAGAAGCTAACTGCACTAGATCACTAGTGCAGTGATATATGAATATTTCGGAAGTAAGTTATTGTATTTCACGAAGCCCACCATTTATTATTGAAGTAAATGCAATAATATTGACAGTAATCATAAAAATTATTGTTCTACAATTGGCTTGTGGAATATTGGAAATATTCCAAATATTTTGGGATTTGTGTGGGAATAAAGGGCAAGATATTTTACAAATGTCAAAAACTTAGCAACTTTATTTTTTTGTAGAACAACAAAAGATAATTACGTACATGATTACCTCCAGTGAGAACATCACACTAGCATTGTTTTATAAGTACCAAGTCCCAAAACCACCTTTCGTTGTGCCATTTAGGCCGGGGTTCTTGCCAAATATCATTTTCAGTAAATATTTTTTTTGTTGCTCGTAACTTGGATTTTGCCTCACAACTCAAAGCAAAAAATCGACCGAGCGACAGCTCGTAACTCGAAAAACTCGTAAGTTGGGGCACTTGTAAATCAAGGTACCACTGTACATATAAGCATACATCCTAAAATTTCATATATATTTATATGTATGCAATTGAGCAGGTATTTATGCATACAAAAAAAAAAAAACATACAAAAACTTTGTCTCATACTCACAACATGCATTCTTGTGTAAGTGCATGCATACACATACCCAATTTAAAAACTTTCTTGTGTCCCATCCTTCATCTTAAAGAGAGTGAAGTTAGCAATGAATTATGAAGTGTAACACGATTGCAAACAAACCACAATACAGGTGGGGTTAGAACTATACCTATTTGGATGAATCTTATTGTGGCCAGCTGGCCCAATGGCTTACGCACTGGCCTGGAGTTTTACACCTCACTTGCCATGGGTTCTAACAAAACCCGTACCGTGGTTTGTAAGAAATGATAGTGTGTTCAGTGTTGCCTGACCTCAACTGCTCATTTATGTATTATTTTATTGGTAGTTAACTAGTACACAAATTCAGAGGAAAGTTAAATAGTTAAGACTAACATAACCTAGAATAACTAACAAATAATTTTGTTGTTGTTTAGATCATTCAGAAATTGACTCGCAACACTGCGAAAGAGAATGGTTTAAAGACAAGGTTGTCTCATGAGACGGAGAGGCACTTTTTCCACACACATCAATATCACAGGAAGCTAGTACCTCAACAGAAGTTGTTGCCTGGCTGTAAAGTAACTGTACTCCTTATGAATTGTTACAAGGTTTAAAAAAATTACAATACTATTGCTTTCTGGATCAGATTACCTGGTAATTAATGAGCCCCCACTGCTCAAGAAATGCGTGTACACGCATCACAGCACACACATCTCCAGCAAGGTTACGACGGCATGCAGTGGATGTCAAGTATTCTGTTGGATTTAGTCTGAAAAATATAAAACAAAGTGTGAAATACAAAATTTTCTATCAAAATACAGTTGTAATTAAGTATAATTAGCCTTCATATCTTAATATTAACCCTTTGACTGTTTCGGTCGTATATATGTATACATCTTACGAGCCAGTTTCAGACGTATTAATATGCGCAAATTCTAACGGCTTCAAATCAAGCGGGAGAAAGCTGGTAGGCCTACATGAGGGAGGATGGGTGTGCATGATGGGTGTGCGCAGTATGAAAAAAATCGGGGACTCAGTGGTGCATTGTGGGAACGCCATGTTTGTAGTCCTTGTTCACCATGCCTCGCGGTAAGAAGTACCTTACTCCCTGGTGAATTGGAGGTCTTCTCTTCCCAAGTGATAGTTCTAACAGCGATGGAAGTGCCAGTGAAAGTGAATTCCATGGTTTTCAAAAGGGTGTGACCGAAAGCAGTGCCCAGGATAACGTAATTAGTGATGAAAACCCAGATGACCCACAACCTTCTACCTCTGGTGCTGGGCCATCTCATTCACGTTCACCTGTACCAGGACGAAAGAGGAAACTATTTCACCGTGTACAGGACTCAGATGTGAGCAGTGTAAGTGATAATGATAGTGATTTCCGAGATATTGAAAGCAGCTCGAGTTGCGACAGTGAGGGAGAATATTCTCCAGTGGAGAATATTCAATTCTTTCACCAAGGTCACGCCTACACCAGTGGAAGGACACAACTGTGGCAGAGATGTATCTGTTCTTTGCCACAATAATGCTTATGCCACATGTGTATAAGCACACTGTCAACACATACTGGTCAACGAAATGCCTGATTTCAACCCCAGGTTTTAGTGATATTATACCAGTGAATCGATTTTTGATACTGTTACATATGCTACACTTCTCAGACAAAACAAGGCCTGACAGAAACGACAGGTTATATAAGATCAGGAATGTGTTCATGTACATGAAACAAAAGTGTTGTATGTATTTTTATCCCTTCAGGAAGCTTGTTATTGATGAGTCTTTGATTTTGTTCAAAGGCAGACTGTCGTTCAAGCAGTATATACCAAGCAAGAGGAAACGCTTTGGTATAAAGTTATGGATGGAACCATATCTTGATAAGGGGCATATATTATACGTATACTGATAACTGGTACACAAGCCCCTTACTCAGTGATTTCTTGCGAGTGAACATGACAAGACGTGTGTGGCACAGTGCATGGAAATCGTAAACATATGCCTAGGTTCGACGCAGGCACTCGCAGAGGTGAGGTGCAGGTGTTTGCTGCCAATGACATCATGGCATTTTGGTGGCAAGACAAACGTGATGTTACATTGTTGACATCAGTTCACCGACACAAAATGGCAGACACTGGCAAGCAGAATAGAGAGACCAATGAACCTATTATAAAACCTGCAGCTGTGATGGACTACAACCTCAATATGCGCTTAGTGGACAAATGTGACATGCACATTGGGTTTGCTGATTGTGTTTGCAAGAGTTATAAGTGGTACATAAAACTCTTTTTCTATCTTCTTGACATTTCTATGCTGAATGCTTATACAGTAGACCCTCATTTAGCACGACTTTATGTTGCGCGTTTTGGGTATAACGCGATTGAAGAATTGCGGCACATTTTTATTTAACACGACGTAAACCTTATATTACGCGATTCGCTGGAGGGGAAATTTTTTGAACGCGCAGTCGCCTGCGGTGGGTTAAACCGTTGAATCAGTGGGGGAGTCCTACTGCTATCACCAGCCACCCTCACCCACCCACGCATCCCTCCCAGCGTTCAGTTTGATTCATACGTGTACAGGAGAACAATAATCGGGAAGCTCGCTGTGTTTATTTACATACATTTTATCATTTTCATTGCATTTTGATAAATCTTTGTACACACAAAAAGAGGTAAACATAAGTCTGACTGACTGACTTGACTGAATGACTCACTGACTTGACTGACTCACTGACTTGACTGTATGACTCACTGACTTGACTGAATGACTCACTGACTTACTGAATCACTTGACTGACTTACTGAATCACTTGACTGACTTACTGAATCACTTGACTGACTTACTGAATCACTTGACTTACTGAATCACTTGACTGACTTACTGAATCACTTGACTGACTTACTGAATCACTTGACTGACTTACTGAATCACTTGACTGACTTACTGAATCACTTGACTGACTTACTGAATCACTTGCCTGACTTACTGAATCACTTGCCTGACTTACTGAATCACTTGCCTGACTTACTGAATCACTTGCCTGACTTACTGAATCACTTGCCTGACTTACTGAATCACTTGCCTGACTTACTGAATCACTTGCCTGACTTACTGAATCACTTGCCTGACTTACTGAATCACTTGCCTGACTTACTGAATCACTTGCCTGACTTACTGAATCACTTGCCTGACTTACTGAATAACTTGCCTGACTTACTGAATCACTTGCCTGACTTACTGAATCACTTGAACTGCAACAGACCAGCGCCCACGAAATTATCAACACATGCCCTCTCGTCTGAGGCCTGGTGATCACTACCCCATACAACTGCCAGCTACTACTTTCAAGAAAAGTGCTCAGAAGAGATGTTTTGTCTGTGCACATACAGAAGACCCTCATTTAGCATAAAAACTTTTGAGCATGCGGTCGCCCGCGGTAGGTTAAACCATTGAGTCAGTGGGGGGAGACCTACTACCCTCACCCACCCAAGCATCCCTCCCAGCGTTCAGTTTGGTTCATACGCATGCAGGACGACAATAATTGAGAAACTCGCTGTGTAAATTTACATACATTTTCTCATTTTCGTTGCATTTTGATAAATCTGCCAAGCAATCATGGCACCCAGTAAGCATACAAGTGTTCCAGCAAGTGACAAGAAAAGGTTTAAGCATTCAAGTCTAGGAATTACAAAGAAAATAGAGATATTAGATAAGCTTAAGAGTGGCTCACGTGTGGTGGATATAGTCAGGGCCTATGGCCTTAATGAAGCGTCAGTTCGTACAATTAGGAAGAATGAGGCGAATATATGAGCTTGTGTAATGAATAACCCAAAATGTGAGCTCATGAAAAGAATGACACGTAGGTCCCAACAAGTAAATAAAACAGAAAACTTGTTGCTTGAGTGGATTGAACACTGGTTTTCCCTTGCTTGAGAGTGAAGTTCAGGAAATTGTTCAGCTGACAAGGAGATTACCAGGTGATGGTTTTGAAGATATGAATGAACTCTTAGAATATGATGATGATGATGAAGACAGGAGTCCAGAGGAAATGTTGGCAGAGTTCGATGCACAGATACAAGGGAGGGAGACTACAGAAGATGAAGAAGAACCTGAAGAAAACAGTTAACATTGCATCAGTTACGTGAGCAGTTCCATAATACAGTGGTCCTCGACTATCGGTCATAATCCGTTCCAGGAGCTAGACCTTAACTCGATTACTCAAAACCTTATTTCCCATAAGAAATAATGTAAATACAATTAATCCGTTTCCACCCAAAAATATTCACAAAAATTAATTTTTAAAGAATAAATACTATAGTTTTACATACAGAAAACAATGAGAAATAAATATAAAGCACTAATTATAATGGACAAATGAACAGTTAAATAAGTTTTACCTTTATTGAAGGACTCTTGTTGGCATATGAGAGAGTCAGGAGAGTTTGTTTGGAGGCAGGACAAGATAGTCCTTCAATATGACAATAATATCAACTCTACAGCTTATTTATCTAGCACAATTCATCTAATATGACATAATAAACAATATTAATAACATAGAAACATGATATAAACTCTAGAATGAATAAAACATGTCATTACGAATGTAAGGACTGGTGGTAGTGTGTTTGTTTTGTTGGGTATAAGGGCCACTGACCATAAGCCGTGGTGGTGGTCAGCGGCAGCAAAGCCACCACCACTATCACACAAACAATGTGCATAATTTATAAATAAGAAATATTTACACTTTAATTTATAAATAGAAATATTTAAACTTTAATTTATAAATAAGAAATATTCACACTTATTTAAATAAGAAATACTTATACTTACCTTGGAGGAGATGGTGGCAGAGGCGGCACTCTTGTCAGTGTCCCTATATTCCTCAACCAACATTGTAGGAGTTAAGTTTGTGTCGTCATTTTCTATCGATTAATATCTTAACTTACTTAAGTAAGTTTATTCAGGTATACACAAATCCAGTTATACATTGATTATCATACATTGCAGCATATGTGTAGAAAACCTAGGATAACCCAAAAGTCAGACAGAGTGACTTATTTCCATTGCTACACTGTTAATGCTACACTTTATCACTGGCTGGTGCTATAGCCTTTATCGACTTGTAAAGCTTCTTTGGACCCATGGTGACTTATTTCACAGTGACAATCACTAAACCAGCAATAAACACAATAAATTTATTGTGAATGTTTGAAAGAGCACGCTGGGTAATGTTCTCTCAATGGTAAACAACGCTAGACTGGCGTCCTGCGAGGCAAGGCGCACAAGCGCGGGCAGGTGGACAGGTCTGGTACGGACCGATACACGAGGAAAATTTGACCGAAAAAGCGCTCGAAACTCGAAATCACCGAGTCGGAATCACCGAAACACGAGGACCACTGTATTGGTAAAATTGCAGACTTTTCACTGAAGAGGACCCTGACAAAGCTAGAAGCAGGGCTTTGAAATGGGGTCTAGACCAGCTGATGATGCCTTACAGTCAGCTGTATAATGTAATGCAGGGTAAAAGAGCCCAGAGATCCATTACAGAATTTATGCACACTGCAATACAACCATCGACTTCAGTACAAGAATCTCTACCATCCACTTCTACCGACAACCAACAACCATCCACCTCAGCCTAGTAGGGCCACACCATCCATATCCACTCCTTCACAACCATCCACAAATATCATTACCCACAATTTAAGGTAAGAAATACTATTATTTCTATTGCATTTGTAGTCTTAAGCAGTAATATATCACGACAATGAACTACAATTACATATTTGCCTTCAGTTTTTGCAAGATCTGTTGGTCTAGAAAAGAACTTGTTTGGCTTTTTGGGAACTCTCAGGAACGTAACCTTATTTTTCCATAAGTTCTTTTAATTATCTAAAACGATTTTATCTAAACGACGTTTTCAGGAAGCAACTACCGTGCTAAATGAGGGTCTACTGTACCACAAAACGCCCACAAAAACACACAGACACTCGTTTTATGTGTGAGGAGTGTAAACTCCATTGTGCATATACCCATGTTTCAAAGAATTCCACAATGCAGCAGTTCTAGGAAAGTGTCCAGTGACTGTACATTTGTAAATATACAGTGGAACCTCTACTAACGAGTTTAATCCGTTCCAGGAGCTTGCTCGCAACTGGATTTGCTCGTTGCAGTGTCAATTTTCCTCATTTAAATTAACTGAAATGGAATTAATCTGTTCCAGTGGAACTCCAGGCTCCACAAAATACTTCAATAATTTCCTAATATCAATTTTACGGCTTATTTATCTATCACAATTCATCTAATATGACATAATAAACAATATTAATAACATAGAAACATGATATATACACTAGAATGAATGAAATATTACGTATGTGAGTAGTGTTAGTGGAGGAGGAGGCTGCGGCCATTGTTGTTGTGGTGTATAGGACCACTACGGTGGCCATTCCTGCTCCTGGCATACCTTCCCATGCTTTATAACAGAAAACTGAGTGTCTGTAAGGCATACTCCATTAGATCATCCTTTTCTATCACTTAATGGCTTAATTGCTACACTCTTAATGGTACACCCTTAACCCTTAAACTGTCCACACGTAGATATACGTTCACCTGCGTACTCTCCGAATATTTTGAAAAAAAAATCATTTTTTTTTTTTAATGAAAAGCGCATTTTTATAAACAGGATAGGCTAAAAAAATATATATGCAAAGTATTTATAGGTCCCAGCAATGTTTTAGACATCCTGGAGTATATGTGAAACTCCTTGAAAAATGGTGTGTTGACAAGTGTCAGATAACCTTGACAGCCCAGTGACATTTGATAAATGTCAGCAGTGCTGGAGGGAACCTCCCTTTTTCAATGTCTATCTGTCTGTGTCTGTCTGAATCTGTCTGTTTGTCTAGCTCTGCTTATGTCTGTCTAACTCTGCTTATCTGTCTTTCTGTCTGCCTTGTGTGTGTTTGTGCTTTCCGTCTGCTAGTCTCAGTCTCAGAGTGCGGCTCGTAAACCAACAGGTATTATACACACGCAAAGTAACATGACGATGAGTATTACTTCCAGTCATGCTTATTATATCTTATATCTACAAGCATTGATAGCACTTTGTCTGGAATTTTGGGTTATCCTAGGTAATTTACACTATGTATAATAACTGTACTTATGTGTACATGTGAGAGAGGACAGAGATAGGACATATAGATAGATAGATAGACAGAGTTATAGACAGATAAGAGAGAGCCAGAGACACAGCCTGCTGAATACATAAGAACATAGAAAGAAGGAACACTGCAGCAGGCCTACTGGCCAATGCAAGGCATGTCCATGTCACCCC